>JASCZW010007667.1:0-61928 GCA_034211315.2 Aedes japonicus
AAAGTGTTTTTATAGAGTCGAATCATCTTATTATCATTTTGTTTTTATTTCTGTAAAAGTGTGCATAAAGATAAAAAAAGTCAGAATCATGGTAGGAGATGAAAAATGATGTGAATAATCACATTCTTTCATCGTCGGCATATTTGTGAAAAAAAAAGGCATCTTGATTTCATCAACAACAGAAGTTATCGCGGACAACAACGATTTCTTACTTTGTTCCTGGATCCCTCGAGGAGCTCTCTGCCACTTTAAGTAATTGTTCAATACAAAGATATCTCCATCTATCAGTTTTTTTTGCTTGTTAGATAACAGTTTTCAGTCAGCTCAGCTTCAGGTCAGCTGAGTGCCATCCACGGAATCAGAGAAGCCAATTTCGTATCGCCCTTTAGATAATTTAATCATACGAATGTGCTCAATATATGGTCGAGGGCGAATTTGATTCAGCGCGTGTTACGAATTACGCGTGTTTGAAGTCCTCATAGTCTACAATAAGGTTATGACGCATTGAACCTTCCACAGCGGCATGAAAGTTATCAGCTGCCATAAATGTATGCCTAGATTCGAAATACTTCAGTTCACTTTCCTTCGTATTACCTTCCATCTTGTTGATGAGAAGAACTAGATGCAAGAAAAAGTTCCACTTCCTCTTCTGCGCTGAACAGATATCGAGCCAAAAAGTTATCCTCCTGATATGCCTATATTTTAGGATGATCTTATGGAGGCAACTAGCAATTTCAAAACTAGTACGACCGCTAACTGATTCTGACCAAAGGCAAGCAGCAACTGGACACTTTTTCGCATATGCTCCGACCGGTGCGAATGTTTGGTTAAAAGCCAAAGTTCGCTGGGAAAACACTATAGTTTTGTGCCCTTCTAAACGAGGCAATTGAATAACCTGAAAATACATAATATTTAACCTCTGATTTAAGGAAAATGTTGATATTAGTAACTACCTTTTGAAGATCATCTGCCATTAGCAAGTGACTTGCAGTAACTGAATCTCCATTCTTGCGATATTCAATCCGTGCCTGCTTTGCATGTTCGAGATGCTGATTGAAGTTGCAACATATGGTACATTTACCAGTACATCCGGAACTTTTGTTCACATTTTTGTGCTGCACCACGCTAACACAAACTTCGCACTGTTCGTGACCCAACTTACCGAATGATATGTTCATATCGTTGAGTTTTCGCGAGTAGTACGGATAGCTAACTTGTTTGGTATGTGTGTTTTTATAATGACAGTGTATACACAGAGACAAATTTGACTGTCAATTTTACCATTATTGAGGGTTAGGATGACTATTGTAGTATAGTGATTTTAAACCGACTATGATCATGGTGAAAACGACCATTAAAAATAGTTGATTCAATATTTACCATAGTGTCGGAATAGTCCTTGTTACCATGAGCATAGCCAAGATTGCAATGAACGTGGTGAATTCGTCCATTTTCATGGTTATCATTACCATTAAATGGTCATCTTGACCATGATTTAATTGTCGGTATAAAGATAGAATTTTTCTCAGAGTAGTTTTTTTTGCGATAGATCTGATGGCAAATATCTTCGATTAGGAGCGTACTCCCGACGATAATGTGAGATCCGGAATAAAAATTTACATCAGGCTGATGTCTGATTTCAATGTGTGATGTGATGTATGATGTGTAATAAGAACCCACCATCAGTGCAAGGATTACCTATGGCTGCAGGACTATTCTCAGCAGGTTGTTCTGAGAGAATAGCCTACGTGATGGCTTCTTGTAGCAGGGTCAGCCGATCTCAGTGAGGACCTTCGGAAGACTACGGCCAGAAGGCCACGTATCTTCGCATAACAAGGGACTAGCGACTCCACGAACCCTTGTCCAGTCAACAAATCCTTCCGACTGCCTTAGGCTACCCCCCCCCCAGAGAATCCCCGTCATATAGTTGTTAAAGGAACAGTAGAGATATTTTTCATTAGGGCCTAACTGACAAACGGGCTTCTTCCTTAAATTTGTCGTTATTGAAAACTCGCCTAATCAATCCACCACGATCATTTCGAAGAGGAAGTGTTCACCTATCCGATAGAATTGGAGGCTTACATGGGAAGCTTTTGTGCCACGAGAAATTTACGGAAGAAGCCATTGTTTACGTTTGTCAGTTAGGCCCTAATGAAAATTTTGTGTCGATTTTTAGCATAAATGATTTATAAAAAGTTAAGACAAAATGAAAATTTCACGGCTATCCAGCATTTTACGAGTTCTGATGGCCGTCTCGGTTGAGCTAGGTTTCTGGTAGGGAGCAAGCGATTCGACGTTTGGCCTAGATCGTTTGACACGAGTTTGACAACTAATCGATAAGATTTGATCGATTCTCTGTCAAACGGCCTAGGCCAAACGTCAAATAGCTTGCTCCCTAACAGAAACCGAGCTCAACCGAGACGGCCATTAGAACTCGTAAAATGCTGGATTCTGAACTTTAGATTCAATTAACACATTTATTTTTGTTTTTATTTGCATTAGTAAATGTACTGGGATATTGCAAATTTCTACTGTTCCTTATAAAATAGTTGTGGGCAATAAAATGAGGAAAAATCTCACAAAATAAAGAATACTTACATTTTTCGTGGTAGGGTAAGACTTCAGCATGCTATCTTACCGCGCTGGCTACATTGCGTTGGTGGGACTGCCTCCTAAGGTATAGCTGACGAGATACAGCCTTTCTTACTCAGCCGCTGTTTGAGCCGCACCTCCTTGGTGGATAGCTTGGTCAGAAGGACAACAGTGCCCAGGCTGCACTACCAGCTAAGTACGCAACCCTTAGCTGGCGGTCTTTGTCATCTGTTGACCCGTGGAAGCATGAGGTAGGAACTTGTGAGGACCAGAGCTATGTTGCGGGGACGCACGCTCCATCACAGTTGTCGACTCACCATTTTGCAGCCCGGCTGATGTCTGATTTCAATGTCTACATAAACATTAAATTCAAATGTACATCTTACGTTGAACATTAGAGAACAGAACGATTTCGCTGTATTTAGGCAAGGTAACATGATGTCAACATCAGACATTTTCAAACAATATTTTTCTATTCCAATGTCCTTATAGATCCAGAGGTGAGTGTTTTTAACAGACTTTTGTCTGAAGTACAAGACTTATTGAGGAATCCAACTTGAAAAAGAAGAAGACACCGAGTGTTGATAAATCTGACAGCTCCCATGTTAAAGTATAGGACGAAACTTTTAAAACGCTACTGGAATGTTCAAATGAAATTCTAATTAAAAGCGGTTTGTTGTATGATGTAAGAAAAATCCAAAACTTCACAATAGGGGCATTATTTTAATATTGTTTTTATATTGCTGAACATGTCTAAAATAACCAATTGGTCTTAAGGCCGAACTAGATTCAGACTTAAGTCCGAACTAGATAGAATTAGAAATTTTAAAATAGGTTTCTGGGACAGTCCAAATTGCCGAAGCTAACATTTTCCATAATTCTTAGATATTTGGAGGATTTCAATGCAGACTTCAATGAAATTATCTGGCAGCAATGCCCACGCTAAAAATTAAAAAAATATTGGAGGTTACTGTAAAACAAAATTTTTATTTACTTAACTTTTATAAATATATACAAATGCAGGAAAAATGCGACTCATAAATGCACAAAAAACAAAATTAAAATACAGTAGTTATTCCCATTTAACTAGCATACGAATCATTTCCAAGGCCTTGGCGTTTTTCCTATCGTTTTACTGAGCTGACTCAAATTGGAAGTCGAATTCGACATCCTGTTGGGTACTTTTCCTATACTTTGATGCACGGTGGACTTATCCCTTGGCCCTTTTTGCACCCCAAAGCACACCATCCAAATCTTTCAAATCACTCGGCGATTTCTCCAGCAGCAGTTGAATGTAATTGTGCAGCAAATCCCGAGGTAATGTCTTAGATCACCCGAGTTCCTAGCCTGCTTCGGCTGTCGGCTACTCACCGGCGTCTGAAACGTCTCGTTTTCGGCCACGTTTTTCAAAGTTCTCACTCCGTCTAGTTGATCTTTGTCTATATGATCAACCGAAAGCCTGTTGAAATGATTTGGCATTTGTGAAACTTGTTCCGTTGTTATCGAACTGGGTGACGTTAGGACTTGTAAGGCTTTTTGCCACTGAGTCTCCATGATTGAGTGCAGCTGTTCGGCGATGTCGGCTCTTCGATTTTGATAAGAAAATAGCCTTTCCTCCAGCTCGTAGATTGTTTTGGTCGAGTTGGTCAGCTGCAATCGGTAGAGCGATTCTTGTTCGTTGTATTTTTCGTTCAGCAGTTTGATCTCTTGTTCGTTAGTTTGATTGATCAGTTCAATCTGCTTGATTGCCCGTTCGGCAATAAGCCTTTCCTTCTTTTTCGCATCCGATTTAAGTTGATCCTCAACCGACGCTAACTGTTTCTGGAATTCTTTGAGCTTATCACTAACGACATCTTCCAGCTGAGATTGATAATATTTCTTGAGAGATAACCGTTGAACATCCAGTTCTTTGATTAGCTTTTTTCTTCTCTTCAACTTGAGCATCGGCTTGTGCTTTCAGATCTTTCACTTGTATTCTAAGAGAATCGTTTTGTGCGTTTATGTCGGTGAATTTCCTGCTTAAGTTATCGGTCTTAACCTTGAGTGAGGCATAGTCTGCTCTCAATTTGTTGCTATCATCGGTTTTCTTGCGCTCTGTTTCGAGCTCATCTTTCAGCTGTTCGTTGGATTTTCTAAATTTTGTTAACTGTTCCTTCAGGCTGCGCTCACTATCCTTACTGTTGGATAGTCGTATTTCAAGATCTCTAAGCTGGTTCTTATGTACATCGGTTACGTCACGGCTAGCAGTGGTGAGACTTTCCACTTTGGATTCCAACGTTTCGTTTTTGTCTTGCAATTTCCGTAAAACGGCAATCGTTTCGGAGAGTTCTTTTCCAAGAAAAGATTTTTGTTTTTGATTTCTAGGTTTTCTTGCAGCAGCTTTTCATGGCCTTCACTGTGCTTCAGTTCCACGTCACGGATTTGTCGATTTTGCCTGAAATAATATCCATTTTTTATCATCTGTTTCACTGGTTGGAGTGGATTTTGACGTGATTTATAGGGAATGTTCAATGATAAAGCACGATGTTTTATGATCAATTTTTAACATCCTAACTTATTACTATTCATTCCACGAGACCAAGCAAAATTTCAACTTACCGAATAGCCTCTTCCTCCAGTCGCAGAATCATTGCTTCTTTCTCCTTATCCACATCGATGGCAACCGCCAGCTTCTGTTCGTACTCGAGCAACTTCGTCTGCAGGGCCTGAATACTTCGTTCGCAGTGCTGCCTCCTAAGGCGCTCTTCCTGAATCCTGGAGCTTTCCTGGTTGACAGCATTGTTGTTCCAAATCTCGTTCAAACTGAGCATCTGGGGTTTGTTGGTGATCGAAGATTTACTACCGGACAGCGGCAGTTGCTCCTTCCGGGGAGGTTTCTGCGGAACGGCCGTGTTGGTTCCCACTCTATTGAATCCGTTGAAATCGCTGGTCGTTAACGAGGATACTCGTGCAAGGAAATGCTATTCAAGTCGATTAGAGACTGATCGGGGCTTTTAGAAGCACCTTCCTGAGGCGCAAACGACTGTTGGCTTGCTTTGGGTGCTACTTGCAGAAAATTATCAATTTCGTTCAGAAGATAGTGACTGTTGGGCGGTGGCGGTTGCTGTTTAATTGGTGTTGAATAGTACATATTATTGGCACCATTCATATGCGTTTTGAAGCCTAAATTCTCGCCGGAGTATTCTTGTGCGAAGTTGCTTCGCTGTGTGCTCATTGTTGGAATGGAGCTTTTGTAAGAATTTATTCCAATAGATCCGTTATAGGCACTCAATAGATCCAATGATCGGGGATATTCGCTGTTGTAACCAAACCCACATTCACCCGAGAATGGAACTATTGGTGTTGCACAAGTAGTCCCGATGCTAAAGAAATCCGGTGGAATTAACAACAGAACATCCGTATCGTCCGAATCACTCATCACATCCTGAAATTTTAAGGTTTCAACGGCAGAAAAAACCAGATTTCAGCAATAATAATTAACAATTTAACTGAGAAATTCAACAAAATATTCAAGGAAAAACTAAAAGCACTCAACAACGCGTCGTGACCAAAACAAACAATTTCATGTAAACAACGGTAAAGAGCAATCATTGCAGTCATCAATGATCATCGCTACTTCACAAAAAGATAAACAGTAACGCTCCGTAACGTTTGTTTTACGTGGTCTTTTTCCGCAGCTAACAACACGCTAAGATGAGAACACCTAAAATTAGGTATTAATTTTACCTAAAATTAGGCATTGTTACAATACCCAAAATATTGATAAAATTAAACGATAATGAACAGTAGTTTTTACTGTAATTTGGGTAGTGTTCGTTTTCCAACATTGGACGTTATTATTTAACTAAAATTGAATAAATTTTACGGCACTGAAGCAAAGCGGTCGTCATATTTTTTCCAAGTGAAAACTTAATTAATTTTCTTATAATCTTCCCGCATAACGAAAAACAATTGGCTATATAGTCAAAACTATATTTCGAATGTAAAATATTTTATCACATATTATGTTATTGTTATCGAATAACTGATTCTCATTTTCACCATACAACCTCTACATTAACACATATGGTTAGTGTTTACCATATTGTTATTGAAAGGTTTTTGATTGTCTGCACTCGGTTTGGATTATCTACCAACTTTTTGGCATACAGTAGAGCAAACATTTTGTTCGTGAAAATTGTCATTTTTTTATGGTAACCTAACTTAACCGCATATTCAGCATATTGTTATTTGGCCTTTGACCATCTGACATATTGTTAAAACTATATAGGAGATTGTTAGCTTACAGTTGTCAACTATAAGGGTAAATGTTGTTACAACAATCGAAACAGTCGTCATCAATAAGAGAAAGGGTCCAGTAATGGTTTGTGATTATGCGGGTTAGTTTAATCATGTCCAAATATGTAAAGCAATAACTATTGCATTCTTTTTACCCTTCTTACATCAAAAGAAGGGTATTAAGATCGCTTGAAAACTCGACTTTTTATCCGAGCTCCAGAGGGCCGAATGTCATATACCATTCGACCCAGCTCGACGAACTGAGCACATGTATGTGTATATGTATGTGTGTATGTATGTGTGTATGTGTGTGTGCGTTACAAATAATGTCATATCGGTTTCTCAGCCATTTTTGAACCGATTTCAGTTTTGTTGACGACAAATGAAAGCTTCAAGCTACAACATTCCCATAGAACGTTATTGAATTTTCTTTATTTCGTACATTTCGTTACGAAGATATGAACTAAACAGTACTTTACGGCCTATTATAATAGTAATCAAACAGTTTAGTCTCCGATTACATACTGAGCTATTTGTGTACCGATTTTAGTTTTGTTGGTGCCAATTCAAATACAAAATCTTCAAGTAACTGGTGAAAATTTCATTATGATTAAATAATTTTTCATGGAGTTATGACCAAAACAATACCTGAGAGCACATAATGAAAATATACTCACTGCAGTTCAAAACCGGACAAGCCTTCTCGCTACTAAAAACAAACGTTTTTTTATTTTTCATACGTATACACGTTTCACGCGAGACTGTTCAGATGGGTGCAGCATATTATTTCTTCAAAAATTGCTTTTAAAACAATCGTAATTCGACGTCGATCGCAGCGGGATACTGCGACGGAACTTGTAATAGGAGGATGTTTGTCAACACAATTCAGTTTGACTTCTGGAAGTTGTCCTTGTCTGACACCAATTCAATTTCACACTAGCGAACCGTTGTCTATGTAGAGTCGAGCCATTTGGTGGCGCTTTTTGTCGACTCTTTTATATGTAGTACGGTTTAGTGAATTCATTACTAATCATCAGTTGGAGCGCCCGCATTGGACCGCATTGGTCGCATTTGTATGGCTTCTCACCCGTATGCAATTTCATATGTGCTTGGAGGCATATTTTTCTAGCAAATGATGCCGAACAAAGGGTACAAAGAATAGGACGATGTTATGGATTATGCGTTATTAGGTGACCCTTCAAATTGGCCCTGGCTTTGAAACCCTTACCACAGATTTCACATTTGAAACGATCCTGAGTGTGTTTTTACATGTTTTCGGAATGAATCTAGCCTAAAACTCATATCACGCTCTAGCCTAAACCTCATATCACATTGATCACACTGGAGTTTGATCTTAACGAACAGCAACGATTTATACTGCCGCCAAGCCTCTTTTTGTTAGTGTTACATTTGAAACATATATCGACCCCTTGGTCGATACACTCTGCTCGTTTTTTAAGAACTCTTGGTAGGATTCTCGGCATTTTAAACTTAATGAAGGAACTTTATATTTTTGGTACTTTATACACCACACTTAGCCAAATAATCTTAAGAATTTCATCAGGTTCAACTTATGCATGACGCTTTGGAATTTCATAAGACTGACTTATGAATAGATTTGGTTTCACACAACGTTGTTCTTGTACGCCTTTAAGCTATGATAATTACAAGTTTTGATATATACTAGTGGGCAAGTCACTGGACCCATAACCTCAACGTTCAAGGTTCGAAGCCAGGTTGGTCCATATTTTTATTGTTTCAACATCATTATATTTCGTAACATACATTGATGAAATTCATACTGAATTCTTATTGCAAATAATCATAATGCAATCTTATGAATATCGAAAGTTTATTTAGCTGAGAGCTGGTGACAGGTGTTCTGAGAAAATACAAAAACTTTTATTCGTCTTATATTAGAGTGTGTTTTCCAGTCATTGCCCGCATTTTTTTTCCTCTGTTCGGGACATAAACCACTGCGACCAGTACTTTGTTCTATTGTAGTATATCCCGTGTCCTTTGTGTAGTGCATCTTGAGTTACCTCATCACTATTGAAAAAAGATGAAGTATTCGGTGTTGTTACAGTTGTCATTGTTTGTTTTGTTGGCAATGAATCGAATTTTATTAAAAGTTTCCGCTATTTAAACCCTTTGAGAAGTGAGAGCACTCTTCAAAGGCGCGCCCCTTTATCAGTCAAAATCAGATTCATTGCAAAGAAAACAAACTATGACTCCGATACTGACCATGTATCAGTACCCTAGTCATAACCAATTCAAACTATAGAACAAAAAATAGACAATGAGAATTCACATAAATGAAGACTTATCATGTTTTACTTACTCCAAGCTCATCCTCGCACAATCGGGGCACAAAACGAGTATTGTCACTCTTAATAAGACATAACATGTAATAAGGACTAAGATATATTCCTTTGACTACAAAAAACAAACATGTTCCCTACTTTGAATTGATTCGGACTAGGGTTCGGTGGTAGATCTGATACCCCGTAACGCACCACAAAAAGATGATCTACCAGCGTTACGGGTTCATTGCCCGCATAATCACAAACCGTTCCTGGACCATTTTCCATATTGTTGACGACCGTTTCCGTTATCGATTACGACATTTACCGTTATAGTTGACAACTATAAACTAACAATCTTCTATTTAGTTTTAACAATATGTCAGATGGTAAAAGGCCAAATAACAATATGCTGAATAGGCGATTAAGTTAGGTTACCATAAAAAATGGCAATTTTCACGAACAAAATCTTTGCTGTACTCTATCTCAAACAGTTGGTATACACTGAGGCAAAAGAACTTAATAACTTCATAAGACACGACTTATGAAATAGAATGATTTTTATTTCATAAACCGCTTATGAATTTACTATCCATCTATTATGCATTACATAGGCGCGACTTATGATTTCCAGAGCGTCGTTTAAGTTATCATTTTTAATCAAAAATCAGTTTGGCAAAATGGCGGGCCTTGTAAGCTTTGTATTAAATGAATAGCAGTTAATTGGAGTTATCGATTGTGTGCATCGCACGGTTTCGGCAGGCAATCGACTTGCTACTTTGAATAAAAGTTCTTTTCTTTTTGTGCACTGTTTTCGAATGATTTGCTTTCGTTTGACACGAACCAAATTTGAGGATGGGTGCGGCAGAGAAATGTAAGTATTTTCATCTAGTTTTTGTTGCTTAACGCTTATATGCTATTTTAATTGATTCCATTAAAAACGCCTTCAAAATTGCTTGCTGCGGAAAGATAGATTCTAGATTCTACTGGACGTAACCAGGCCCTGGAATAAACAGCAGGAATAATCGGAAGTCTACCCGCATAACGAAAAACAATTTGCTTTATAGTCAAAACTATACTTCGAATGTAAGATATATTATCACATTTTATGTTATTGTTATCGTATAGTTCAATTTCATTTTCACCATACAACCTCTACATTAACACATATTGTTTATGTTTGCCATATTGTCATTGAAAGGTTTTTTATTGTATGCACTCGGTCTGGATTATATACCAACTTTTTGGCATAAAGTACAGCAAAAAATTTGTTCATGAAAATAGCAATTTTTTTATGGTAACCTAACTTAACCGCGTATTTAGCATATTGTTATTTGGCCTTTTACCATCTGACATATTGTTAAAACTATATAAGAGATTGTTAGTATATAGTTGTCAACTATAAGGGTAAATGTTGTAACAATAACGGAAACGGTCGTCAACAATAAGGGAAATAGTTCAGGAATGGTTTGTGATTATGCGGGTAGTCGATGTACCATGAAATTCAAGCAGGTCATCCTTCCACTTAAGATGCCAGCATCAGCCAAGTAAACAACCCAGTGAACGAAATGAATAAACCGAATATGAATAAAATGAATGAGCGAATACATACCATAAATCCGATTTCCATTCAATTAGAAAAATAAAATTCAAGATCAAATGATTAAATATTATACCAGCAAGCACATTTATAGATCAAACTTCGTCCATTATTTAAAAGGTGAATAAAATTTTATAAATTAACGATTTTTGTGATAAAAATTTTCACATTTGAACTGTGAAATTTGTATATCATGCTTATGAAATTCATAACAAGTTTGCAATGAAATTCATAACTAAGCATTATGCTTTTTATTAGTAAATCCTTATGTTATTCATAACACTTGAATATGGTTTTCATACGACAACTAATAACAATCTTAAGTGAAAACATTTTTAAATTCCCCTCCTACATATACTAGAATATATTTCTCAAAAAAACTTGTGTAAGGATTCAAATTAAAATACGTTCAAAAACTATTGCCATCTCTCGGGCTGTGGCCACTTGCGATTTTTAATCGAACATGGGTAAGATTCGTTGACCGTGAGGTGAAAGAACTGAACTGCCAAAAAAAATTAGTTGATGAATAAGATTTCAAGCTGGCCAATGGGTGGCGATTATAGACACTCAAGTAATAGACCGGACAACGTGCCGCCATGTTGTATCCAAAACGAACATTACCTCGTATTACCCATACGATTTGACAGTTGTTTTGGATACATCAACTGTGCCAGACTCACGTTGTCCGGTCTATTACTTGAGTGTCTATAGTGGCGATGCCAGCGCTATTGCCAGTTCATTACGATTATGAAATGGCCGTTAAATTTCTTACACAGTTTTTGAATTTGACTTGGATGTCTGTTCTCTGTGGTTAAACTTATGATTTTCATAACAGATGCTTTTGTCGCAAATTCATAAGCGATTCTTATAGAATTCTTAAGTTCTTTTGCCCCAGTGTATAATCTAGACCGAGTGCAGATAATAATAAACCCTTCAATGACAATATGGCAAACATTAACAATATGTGTTAATGTAGAGGTTGTATGGTTAAAATGAGATTAAAGTAATCGATAACAATATCATAAAATGTGATAATATATCTTACTTCCGAAATGTTGTTTCGACTATATAGCAAATTGATTTTCGTTATGCGGGTGGAGATCTCATTAACAGCAGCCGTGGTTCCGAGGATCAGCATCCAACAATAAAATTAGAATACTCCAGATGGTATGGGAAAAATATTAGTACCACTGCTAACACTGTGTGATAACCGTCATCTGACAAATATAATTTAGTGAAATTTAATTGATTCTAACCAATTTAATTTATTTCATTTCAAACATTTCAAATAAATAATATTATTTTTATTTTGTGATATCTTCAAAGACAAAAACTGAGAATATATTCATGTGAAGCTTTGTAACAAACTGGTGACAGAAATCGATGTCTTTATATCCTTGACGATTGGTATCGATATGTTGATAAAGATCTTTACATATATTATTCCATGACATTGATACGAACTTTTGAAAAAAGTATCTGGCAACCTTAGCCAAGACCTTGCTAACAATCTCGCCAATTTGCCCGCCGCGTATGAAGAAGAAACGTCAAAAATTCTCGGCTGTCTCACCCGAGCAGATGGCCCACAACTGTTGTGTAAAACGCGAGCCATAAATTTTTGCCGATAATTTTCCTTGAAGAATTTTAGCAAAATGTTTCACAGAAACCTTGTGCAGTTATCCCGTCTAGTCAAAGTTCAAAATTCTCAGGTTTGTTCTCTTGCAGCGGCGACCTTTGTGCGTCGATATTCTTTCAATCAGAACTCGCAACTTCTGTGGCTCCGGCAGCAATCGAAAGAATCCTGCAGCAGTGGCATTTCCACCCGTTTCCTGCATTTGACATCGACAGGTAAATATTGTGTAATACAACATACCGTCATGTTTTATAGCAATAACTTTTGCTGATATTTACCTATGTTTTTCAGTTTTATGTACAAAAAGTGTAAACGATACTAAGGCCAGTAATGCGCAAACAGGTGCGCCTCAGCTTCTTTCGAAGCTGTTCCCGCAAACTGCCGTAGAAGCTGATTTAGCCGAACAGGCACAGGAGCAGAAGCGCAAAGAAGAAGAGGACGCCAAAAAAGAAAAGGAATCGTCCTGGAAGCGAATGAAGTTTGGGTGAGCACCAATAATCATAATCAATATTGAATCTTCCTAAAATAATTTCACATTCCAGCTTTGTTCTTTTCGGAGTTTCAGTAACTGCATTCTCCGTCTACACGGTGTTCATTTTTGGAGCACCAGATCGTGATCCCGACGGTAACATCATCGAAGACGAGTTCACCCAACTGCCACCAGTAGAACAATACTTCAAACGGCTCTGGAAATCGATGACCTACTATCAAAAGATGATTCAGGAACCGTCTCGGGAAAAGCTACTTCCTGACCCGCTGAAGTACCCTTATATTCAACCACCCTACACATTGGTGCTTGAAATGAAGGATGTTCTGGTACATCCCGACTGGACATACCAGACCGGTTGGCGTTTCAAGAAGCGTCCCGGAATCGACAAATTTCTCGAATCATTAGCCCGGCACTTTGAAATTGTCATTTACACCGCCGACCAAGGTATGACCGTTTTCCCCATCCTGGATGCTCTCGATCCCCACGGATTTATTATGTATCGCTTGGTACGAGATGCTACCCACTTCGTCGACGGACATCACGTGAAAAACTTGGACAATCTGAATCGCGACCTTCGCAAAGTGATCGTCATCGATTGGGATCCGAACTCGACAAAACTTCATCCGGAAAATACCTTCAATATTCCCCGCTGGAGCGGGAATGACGACGACACCACGCTGATCGATTTGATCTCATTCCTGATGACCATTGCGAACAGCGAGGTGGATGACGTACGCGAAGTGATGACCTACTATAAGCAGTTCGATAATCCGCTGGCACAGTTCCGTGAGAACCAGCGGCGTCTGGCGGAGCAGATGGCCGAGAAGGAACAGGAGGAAAAGCAACGATCCAAGCCTGCCGTGGCCAAATGGAGACCGAGTTTCCTTGGTGGCGGACGTTAGATGGGACGGCAGTAGTGTTAGCGCTAGGTTGATTACCTTTATTATTTTTTTTAAATATTTTTACCGTAAAGTAAGAATAATTCCATTTGAAACGCTTTTTTTAAACAATGCGTCAGCCGATAAAGGTAGAATAATGATATCAAGTTGCAAGTTTACTTTTCGACGGCCGAAATTAAAAATATTCGAGTGGAATTAGTGGATTAAATTTTGCGGTGAAAGAAACTCCTTTGGAAGCTTTAAAGAAGCTATTGTAAATAGTGTTCACTGTTTCATTATCAGTCCGCTTAGCTCTCAGGTCATGTTTCTGGTCCAATGGCCTTACACTCTACCATTCATTATGCAATGAAAATGAGATTATAGAATCATAAGATATTAAAAACGCTTTTAAGTTTCACTGTGCTATCTACAGTTTAACCAACAACTAGAGAATGCGAACAATGTGCAACTAGAGATTTGAAATTGGTTCACTGTTGTAGAACCCCTTGTTCGGAAGTACACCTTGAAGCCAGCACCTTGCTATACATATTTGCGCCTTTGTTTTTATTTGCTGTGTTATTTTGACAGAATTTTCGAGAGAGTGTTCGTGTGAGTTCATTATGAGGGGCGCATTATTAAGCTTGGGACCGATGTGCTAGTACTGACTGACTACTAGACTGACTGAGTATAGAAAATAGAAAACTATAGACTATAGAAAAAAATCGTTTTTGTATGGGACCTACTCTGCCGTGAAACGTATATCAATCCCATATGAATAGGAAATCAAGCAAAGCTGGGACTGATATGCGTTTCACGGTGGTACTGGTCTTAGAGTTAGTCTATGGTTTAACCCTGGGCATTGGCAAAACCTTGTGGTAGCTTGATAGCTATTCTGGATCTTTACCCAAACGGGAAAGATGCAAACCAGTGTTGCCAGGGGTGATGTGGACCAGAAATGCTTTTGAATCCTCTAGTAGTAGCATATTTACTTTTAAATCGCCACCTTTCCTTATTTTCAAACTATATAGAATTTGCATAATTTCAATTATGTTGCTGCTATTCAAAGAATCGTCTAGTAATTTCAATACTTTTAGTATAACTGAGTTTTTTTATGGGTCTGCAATTTTCTAGAAAGCATCACCACACAGATTCTACGTTTGGTTGGGCTGTTTTTGGCAGAAGAGCTAATATTTTTGTATACGTGTAGAACGAAAAAGGAAACAATACAAGAATCAGGAAGGCTAGGTTTGGAGCCTGGTATCTTCATAGTGGAAGCAAATCCGAGTCTCATGGCGACGCAACCTGGATAGCCAGGCATCCCAGCCTCTGGTTGGAACAAGACCAAGTAGCCGCCCAAGAAAGACCTACACACTTAGATTTTTTACAGAAATCTTTAAAGTTTTACCGAATTCTCAACAGCTGAACGTTCGGTAATCCGATTTTACGGATTTCGGTGAAATTTTACAGATATCTGTAAAAAATTTACCGGATCTCGGTAAATTTTTACCGAAATCCATAAAATCGGATTACCGAACGTTCAGTTGTTGAGAATTCGGTAAAACTTTACAGATTTCTGTAAAATAATCTGAGTGTGTACGTAGACGAATCACATGCATGCGAGTATCATCTAAAGGGTGTCCATGATGAAATTGCCACACTATGAAATTGCTCTAACTTTTTTACCGTTGGGTAGAATTTAATGAAAATTTGGGTGGATTTAGTTCATAGTTCATTATTTACATCCTGCAAGTTTTAAGGTCCTGTGATCAAAACTCGCGGAAATGGAGTCGAAAGAACAGCTCGTGCGTGATAAAATCTTGCGCATTCATCACGAGAACAAGGATCTCTCGCATCGTTCCATCGCTACAACGTTGGGAATCGCGAATTCCACGGTGTCGCGAGTGATTAAGCAGTTCGAGAAACGGTTGACCACCGATCGGAAGCCCAGAAGTGAAGGAAAAAGTATTCCGTACAACACCAAAAATCACAACCGCGTAGTTGGGGCCTTCAACCGAAATCCGAACGCCTCCGTTCGGGATGTAGCTAAGAAGCTGCACCTAAGCCGAAGTTTTGTCAGAAAGCCAAAACTAAGGCTGGGCTTCGAACGTTCAAGGTACAAAGGCCCTAATCGCGACGAGAAGCAGAACAAGTCCGCCAAAACCCGTGCCAGGAAGTTGTACCTCAACATGCTGACGAAAGTTGAATGCTGCATCATGGACGACGAAACATATGTGAAGGCCGACTTCAAACAGATCCCCGGCAACCTGTTTTTCACGGCCAAGGATAAGTTCAGCGTTCCGGAGCATGTCCGCACTCAGAAGATGTCCAAATTTACGAAGAAATTCCTGGTTTGGCGGTTTAAAAACAAGTCAATTTTTTGGGTGACGTAATTAATGGACGTTCCCATACCAATTGGCAGGGACGAATGACCTCAGTAGTTAAAGTCCCTTAATAAAAACAACAACAACAACAACCTTACATACCAACAATTCGCTGAATAATCTTTTTGTTGCTGCTTTGTATTCATTACGGTTGTTGGCTATTTCCATCCAATACTTCATTGTATTATTGCTTCTTTCAATGTTCGGTTTAATGCTCGTTTTCCAGGTTAAGCAAGGGCGTCCAGAAGTGTGCGCGTTCGAAGAACGGCACCCAGACGCGTCGAAAATGGACATCGTGCGGCACTTTGTGGACGCCGGATACACCTGTTCCGGCATCTACAACATCTTGGCACTATTAGAAAACAATCGGATCATCGAAAAAAAGCCCGGTTCCGGAAGGCCGACGACCCTGAGCGACAAAAAGGTCCAAAGAATGCTGAAGAGGAATACCGAGGGAAAAGTGGCTACATCGCTGCGTGCGCTTGGCTTGGTTGGTTCAACCGGCCAAACAGTGAAAAAGGACCTGGCGAACATGAACATACATGTCAGGTAGCGGATGTCGCGTCCACTGGTTTCGGAACTGCAGGCAATGACGCAGCGGCAGTGGCTGAATAAACTCAATTTTCCCGGCGAATCGCGACGTGGCGATGGGGATGGACGACGAGACCTATCTCAAACTAAATAGCAACGACTGGCAGGGAACTTCGTATTCTACTTCCCCCACGAAGAAAGTGAGCTCCGAGGTGATTTCACACACCAAGTTCCCCAAGAAGGTGCTACTGTGGCTGACAATCAGCAAGAAGGGGATGTCAAAGCCGCTCTACTTTCGCTCCGGACTAGACGTAAACGGAGAAATTTATAGAACGAAAGGCCTGCCGGAAGTTGCGTTGTTCAAAAAATATGACGAATGACCAAGAGGTTAAAGTCCCTTAAACAGAAATAAATAAAGTTGCGTCGTTCATCAAGAAATACCATAAGAGCGAAAACGCGGTGTTTCTGCCGGATCTGCCGTCGGCCCACTACTCGAAGCGATCGTTGGAGGAAATGAAGCGGCTGAATATTGATGTGGTACACAAGTTGGCGAGCCCGCCCAATGTCCCCCAGCTGCCATTGAGAATTTCTGGAAGGAAGAATTGATAAAAAAAAACGAAGAAAGAACTCAAAAACATGCCTACACGCATGTTTTCGTCCGCCATGGCGAATGTTCCGGTTAACTGCCGGAAGGCCGCTCGCAAGGGCGTAGAATTTGTTCGCAAGTTAGCTTAAATAATTACCTTCCATGGGAAATTTATCAAAAGCAATTATCTGTCTTAGCTTTTTTTTATCACCATCCGAAAAAAGTTCATTATTTTTAATGCAAACGTTAATTTTATTGTTGATCCTACAATTCCCTAGTTCCCTTACTGCGATATGTTGTGACTGTATCCTTTCATTTTGTTTTTTTGCACGGTTTTTTTACACGGGTTGTTTTCGGCGATAACTCCAGAACGGAACAACTTATCGACCTTATTCAAATCACATTTTACGTTTTGGGCCAGAAGTAATCATATGGCAGTTTTTCAAAAAATTCACAATTTTTTGTGCATATACTCAAAATTTTAAAAACTGTATTTTGACTGTTACATGGAAAGGTAACGTTTGCAAACAAATTCGAAGCAATATAAAATGTTTAAGCATGTGAATTTATCAACTCTATTTAGTCTTGTATTACACGGTTCCATACTAAAAGTGGAATGTATCCCCCGTGCAAAAAAAAAACCTTTGTGTACTTTACAATACCCGTCAAATTTTGGCAACACGATTCAACAATTCTAGGCTTATTCTAGAATAAAAAAAACAAAAAGGATTTTAAAAACCTTAAGTTTTCCACATGTTTTAAAATCGAACCGCATTATATAGCAACCATGGTAAAATCTAGCGGATACTGTCATGTGTCGAAACTTAACAGTCGTGTTGGATTTCTGTATAGAAGAATCCAAGTTGAAAAAAGAAGAAGACACGGAGCGGTGGTAAATCTGACTGCTCCCATGTTAAAGTATAGGACGAACGTTTTAAAATGCTTCTAATAAATTCAAATAAAATTTTATTTAAAAGCGGTCTGTTGTATGATGTAAGAAAAATCCTAAACTGCAAATTAGGGGCATTATTTTGATTTATATTTTATTTTGCTGAAAATGGCTTTATTGAGTAGATTATGGATTTTTCTTACATCATAGAGACAAACCGCTTTTAATTAAATTTCATTTGAATTTTTTATAAGCATTTTAAAATGTTCATCTATACTTTAACGTGGGAGCTGTCAGGATTATCACCGCTCGTGTCTTCTTCTTTTTTCAACCTGGATTCTTCCATAGGATAACCACCGAGTTTGTTCACAGTTTAAACTGAAAATGTACTTTTACTCCATGACACTCTCACCCACACTGAAAATTAAATTTTTATTTTATTACGAAATCGAAGGTAAGACTAACAAATTTATTCGTTGTGTTCGTCGTAAATAGATTTGTACTTTTAAAGAAGCTACCTTCGTACTCAATGCCACACGCGTAACTGTCTGAAACACGAAGCATTTATTGGCACAGAAAGAACATTCGTGCATTGTACGAAAACAATACAAACTACTACGAATATTTTGTTATCAATAAAAAAGGAACTCTGGTGGTTGCAGGATTGACTGACAAACCTTCTATATCAACTAAGTAAATAATTGAAAAAAAAAATCAATGATTTCAGCACACCCGAGGAGCAATACCATCATGTATGAGTACGATTGAAGAGAAGCAGCAATTGGTTGATCTTCATGAAATTCATTTCGTGCACTGTACAAAGATTTGTAATGATAGCATTTCACCAGATGACAAGCATTAGGAATGTTTCATACAATTTACGAGACGTTTGTTTTATGTACAAAATCCATGTTTAACAAGTAAGTATCACAAAACATAGCGATTGATTGAGCGGATTGTAGATAATGATATCATTGAGTATAGGATCAAGTCTCCCCCGGTTGATACTAAACCAATGAGCCTGGACATCAATAGAAGCATAAAGTTGCCAGAAGGCACGACATGCATCTACATACTCTTACTTTTACCAAGTCCCTTAATCGCAATTTTAAGTGGATTCGCATAGATTGTTCTTAAGAAGCCTCTATAGGATTGGTACAGTTGAAAAACTTGAAAGTTTACAAAGAAAAGTTTGTTTTGAGCATCGGCTGTGAAAGTTTGTTTAGATGCTTTTTCACGCACTATTTTGTTGCTCGTATTGTTTCGGTTATCTATAATTCGGCGATGTGAGTAATCGAGTAAGCACAGAAAAATAAACAACCAAATGCTTCCTGGTAAGATGTGGGGGTTCGCCGGGCTGGTGATCCGGTGGTGGGGATCACAATTAATTGTGATCCATAATATTGGTTTGCCATACCCTGGAGGAAGTAAATCACTATCCCATTTTGTGATTGGCTCCAATAGCACTATTTGTATAAATAGGTTCAAATCAGAAATAGGTATTAATATTAAAAAAATAGAGTTGGGTTATATCTAGGATATAGACTGTTCCAGAAGGTATAAGCACACTTTCAAATTAACAAAAAAGTCATGTTTTTTTTAGTTTTAATAATGTGCGCAAGTGTAACGTAGGATCGCGTTGGTGTTTCCTGTCTTATGAAATTTCCTTCCCTTATTTGACCTGCATTTGGGCGAGGTAGGCGCTGGTTATTGCAATAGTTTGTGATCACCAGTTTTTTGACGTAGACTACGGCAAGGGTAGGGTGTCAAATGAAGATCTAAAATATTGCGACCGTCACGAAAAACCGTACGTTTTGTACGCGAATAACTCAAATAATCCACGATAGATATACATGATTCTTCTTCAATCAGTCGGAAATTTTACCGCGCCCCAATTCAATTGTCAAACATTATTCTCAAACAATAGTAAACTATTGGAAATAACGCAAATATAAGGTGATGTCTTAAAATGTCATTTTGCAGAGTAAATTTACCTAATTTCCTATCACAGATTTCAATTAGAAGCAAGGAACGTCTTGCATCATCTTCTTCTTCTTTGTATTGGAGAGGGACTTTAACCAATCATGTCATGCATCTCTCCATGTACGTCTCGCATGCAGCTGAGAAAGCACACTTAGGAAAAATTTGCCTCATTCGTTTGGCAGCATTGAAGCTGTGCGGAGCTGGTAGCTGGTCGCAGGCAGCTGGTCGCAGCTGCTTCATTCGTCCGGCAGCGGAGCTGGTCGCATAGGCAGCTGGTGGTCGCGTAGCAGATGGTGGTGGTAAGTACCAAGGCTCTCCCAAAACAGCGATCGTCGCGATGAGGTGAAATGGCGGATTATGGGGGCGCACAATCGCGTGTGCAAGCCGCAACCTTACCTCATCGTGGCGATTGTTTCGCAGCGACTTCGAAAACGCTGCTGTTTAGGGAAAGCGTCCTTGGGGGCAAGCAGCAGTAGGTGGAAATTATTTGTCCTTTTGAGAACAATAAATTAAAATAAAAGAGTTGTTTATAAAAGAACTAACCTTAAATTTAGTTCGGTGCTCGATGGAGGGCGAGCCGTCGGTAAAAATTTTACCCAGCTGGTTGGCGCAATCCATAAATGTATAATCCGTCCTTATGAGGACTACCAATTTAATTTAAAGAGTTGTTTATACAAGAATTAAACTTTTTTTTCGTTTGGTTTGCACGCCTAATATCATGGTGCCGATTCGTTCCCCGCAACTGCAAAAACGCCTCCATGGAGTCGGGAAAATTTTACCCAGCTGGTTGGCGCAACCCACTAATAAATAATCTGTCCTTTTGAGGACAACCAATCCAGTTCAGAGAGTTGTTGATATAAAAATTAAATTAATATTTCGTTCGGTTTGTGCGCCATTTAATCAAGTGCCGATTTGTTCGTCACGACTGCAAAAACGCTACTGTTTGCGGGAGAGCCTCCATGGAAGGCGAGCAGGACAATTCTCCGTCGGTGAAATTTTTTTCCTAGCTGGTTGGCGCAACCCGCGATGAATCAATAAAGCCTGCCGGTGCTTTGATTTATTTTCACCGAAAAACCTTACCAGATACAAATCCATCTTTGCTACTTTCAATTTAATATTCTCAGCTTGAGAGTTTGTTTGATTGGGATTTTCGTTTCAAATTGTCGATTGGCAGCCAGTGGTATTAGCAAAACTTGTTTTCCCTTCGTCGCATAGCTAAAACCACACAAATTCCCTATCACGGACACAATTTTCGATGTCGAACATGAACCAACATTCTCTGTAAATTCTAATTAGGCTTTGTGCACAAATTACGTAACGCAAAAAATCGGGATTTTGGACCCCCTCCCCTCCCCTATGTAACAATAAGTAACGCGAGACCAGGCTCCCCCCTTTAATTACGTAACGCTCAGCGGACCCTGCCCCCTATTTCTCAATTGTGATAAAATCATCACAAAAACTGTTATTGTTGTTGTTTTTATGTTTATTTCTGATATACTTGAAATAAGTAAAGAGTGCAAACATCATTCAATTAATTTTATTTAAGTATCTTAAAGCTTATATAAAGATTACGAAAAACATTGCACTCATTGTACTGCATTTATTCAGGTGAATGGATGTTCTTAACACTGTTACAAATATTAGTGCAACAAGTTTATTCAAATGTCTTTAAATTATTTAAAAATATCACAAAAAAGTGTTATTCATATTACTTAAATCAACAGTATTTTATACGATGCATAATATTGACCTATTGCAATTAATATAATCTAATTATTATTAATTATACTTTTTATATAGGTACTATTCAGAGTTTTCTTTTGATCCGGGCAGTGCATAATAAAGGCACGCTATGTACGGCTAATTCATGACGGCAGAAACAGAGAACAACATGCGCAGCAACAAGTTCATTTGATGTAGGCTACATGCAGAGAAATATTGGGTGATTGAACCCAATGTTTAGAATCAAAATTCCAAAGTTTTGGCTCAGTTTCGTATTTTTTACTTCAAAATATAGATTGCAACCTTTCATTTGACGTATTGAAAATGGGGTTTTCCCAGAATTTTCAAACATAGTTCTCAACTAGTATAAATCAACCCGTTTCTACTTGATATAGAAGGAGATGTTCGCTTATCACCATGAGTCACCAAGAGTGGATAGTTTGCTAGAATGAAAAATATGAAGAGAAAGTGTTGAAAGTCCAGTCAGTGTACGGTAGGTTGGAAATAGCATAGAAGTATTGAAAGTTGAGCGAACGGGCATGGGTAGAGTAGTACTCGAACCAAGGACGTTACTATTGCTTAACATCCGACTGCGGGGTAGGTCGAGGCACGGATGAATCCGCCATCTCAACAGGCTAAGATACTGCCGCTTTAACCTTCGTTCGTGACCTCCGTTTGCAATGCCAGCAATATTATGCATATATCTTGAACCACCGTCCAACGATTTTGATTTTCGATGAATAAACATTTAGTAATGTCAAGCGATTATGATTATAAGAATGAGTAAAACTATCATTAATTTAATAATTTTATATTCCCTAACAGATCCTCAACTATCTTCTAGGCCTTAAAGATAGTCCATTGTAAAACATGCAACCGTGGCCGTGTCATCATTTAAACCAAAAGGCCCTTTTCAGGGCCACCAAAGAGTTATAAAGAGTGTACAAGAGAATTTTCCCACGTACTGACTTCCATAAACCAAACGGCCCTTTTCAGGGCCGCCAAATAACATCTCAAGAATCGTACTGGTTTCAAAACGATGTTGTGAAATTGCCGATTATGATTACTTAGGTTGCAATCGTTTTGGTCGTTTTAACGGTTTAAAAGATCAAAATTTAATCATGTGGCATCAAATTTAAAACTGATCCTGCTATCACTGAGAGCAAATTGAAAACTCAATTTGCTATACATTTTTCCTGTTGATAGCAAAATGAATATTCTAGTTGATAATCTGTCCAGATAATGAAAGCAAAGCGACCTTTCTCAAAGAAAAGTCAACGCAAGATTACAGCAAGATGAAAACTAAATGTGATATCCAATTTGACAATAGTGCAGTGAAATCAAATTTTGATATTAATTTGATGTTGATATCAAAATAAAGTTTCGAATTGCTATCATTATGATGTTAGACTTTACTCGGGACTAGCCACACAGAATTTCCCTGACATTATAATGCATCACTTGGTTTAACGTAGTCTACGTCAACCGGCTGTGTCTTGTACACAACCCCACTGATTTTTCACATTGAAAATGTATGCTAGTCCCAAGCATCATCTGGTGGTTCTCTGTGTAATAACAGCTCATTTGGCAACAACGGAGTAGCAGCCTCGGGTGGTCAATCAGGTTTATTATCTTACTCATTGTGCGGGTTGAGAACCTCGGGAATAGAATATCACATTGCTTTACCCCCAGGACCGAAACATGCATCTGGCAACACCTCTTCTGCAGTGCTACCAACAGACTACAAGCATCATGAATGATTCGGTAAGCCATCGCATCGGATTCGTCGGCATAACCTAGATCACGACAGTGGTGGTGACGCTGAATGCGGCATTCGCCATTAATCGGTCGAACAGGTTAGTCCATCATGCGGTTCGGGGCGATTCTCTAAAAACCAATGTAAAGCAATGTGATATTCTATTCCCGAGGTTCTCAACCCCCACACACATGCTCATACACTGAAAACTTATTTTCGTAAAGTAGCTTTCACGCGTTTCGTAAACATGGGTTTTGTACATAGAACAAATGCCTCGTATGAAACATTCATAATGCTTTTTATCTGGTGAAATGCTATCATTACACCTTTTTGTAAAATGCACGAAATGAACTTCTTGATGACCAGCCAATCGCTGTTTCTCTTTTAAATCGTACTCATGCTTGATGGTGTTCCTGCTAGTATGAGCGGGAATATTTTATCGAACCCAAATTTAAAATTAAAGCGCTGTCGAGAGCTAAAACTTCATGCTCATTAATCAATCATGTTATCACGATTCAGCGTGGCCTAGTGAGATCAACCACAGATTCAGAATGAGAACTTTCCAAATATTCAGGTTCGAACCCCATGTCAGAAACATTGAAAACAACGCTGGACAACTTCATGTGGTTGCTTTTTTGTCAATTATATTTTGAGTCGATAAAGTAGATCTGTCAGTCCTTCATGCAACCACTAGAGAGACGTTTCTTCTTAATTTGTGACTAAATATTCGTAGCTCTTTTGTATTGTTTCCGTAACAATGTACGAATGTTCTTCTTGTTTCAATAATAGGTTCGTGCTTTTGACAGTTGCAAGCGTGCCATTAATTACGAATGTATTCGTCATAAAAAGAACGAATCAGTTTCGCCGGGCAGAAAACAACGAATGGATTTGTGAGTATTAGCTTCGATTTCGTAATATAAACTAAAATTAACTTTCAGTGTAGCAACGGATAAAATCTTCGAATAGGATAAAACAACTGCTGTCTTGTCTCTGAAACTGGGATACGAGTCGTGTCGTCTCGCCCGTAGAATATCATATGTTAGAAAAAAATAGTATCTACTATTTAATTTTTTTATTCATGGATGTCCACTTTTTGCACTTTTTTGCTACATCTTGTCACAAAATCGAGGCAGCTTCGCGCTATCAAACATTAACACTGAATAATAAAAAATTGAAGCAAAAACTAAAATTATAAAAATAGATTCAAAAGTAAGGGGGGGGGGGCAACGGCCCCCTCTGCTTCCCTCTGGCTACACCTATGCCTTCTCGACGCAAGTCTGGGATCGAAACCTTGCCGTGCTTTGTGAATGGTGAGAGCAACCCTAATGGTGTAACCGTCCTTTCAAATGCGAGGGTTTTCCGGTTAAAACTCAGTGGCTTAAGCGCCACTCTCAGTTACGAGAGACCACTGGTCGTGCTAAAAATTTGCCCGATTTATGAGACCTTTTCCCAGAGGACCCCTTGAACGGTCGTTGGTGGCTTACAGCAAAAACAATATAAAGAAACGCCAAATTTCTAAACTAACAGACAACGGACGAACGTATTCTCTAAGGGGGAATCTCTAACTCTGCCATGGGAGGAAAAAGAGAGCCGAATAGCGAAAGGAAGCGTATGCTTACCCAAAAGGGCGAAACGAGGAAAAGCGAATGTGACGTAGTATGTGAGGTTTATTTAAGGAGCAGTTTTAAAAACGGTACAAAGGGTTTTCAACTCTTCTAATTAGTTTATATTATTTTAGCATTCGTTCGTGTTGGGCTTCCTTAATAATGTACGGAAAGAGCAAAATCATGGCCATGAAAAACATGCTCACATACCTGCGCAGGATTTTTGATTACTTGACTTGATGATGGCGTTGGATGAGGGCTCGACGACTCGAAGATGGCGGTTGATGACGGCTCGACGGCTCGAAGATGGCGCTTGAGGACGCCCTACCAGACTAAGCGCTGATGTCCGCGGTGATAGCGACGAAACGTGCTGCAGGATGGCGGGCAGCAAGTGACTCGTGCGCAGTATGGCCGAGATAAAGTTGCGGAGGGAGTGGCGGCTGGACGGAAGACTTCCGGTTTGGTCTCGAGAGCCAAGCGACGACGGTTGGTCGTGCTGTCCCGGGTGATTCGTTCCGCAAGGATAAAGGGCCAACGTACCTTCGCACGGCTTCGCGTACTATGTTTCCGCTATGACCGCCCGTGATGAAATGAACCCCGGTCTCCCGTTGGATGGAATCCGGACCGCGGTACGCTTTTGGCGACGCACTCGCAGGATCCGGGCTCTCGGAAAAATGGTCCACAAAAGCTGAGAAGGACCTACTTCGACGGATAATTGGCGACCGTCGGGAAAAATCGCTTAGAAACCTGGCGACTTCACTCACCCCCGTTTTGCTACCCTTGAAAGGCGGGCCTTTGCGCGGCGCACGAGTCCGATGATCCGTTGGACGGATAGCACTTCTCCTCAATGCGGCGTTCACAATCGCCGGACGACACACGTAGAACCAGCCCGTACAAAAAAGCGCCAAGCGCTGGAAGTCCAACACGAAGTTCACATTAGTTTAAAATTTGAAACCCAAACTAAATCCATTTAATTACCTTTTATGTACTTTTTCTAAAATCGAATAAATTTGATTAAGTGACGCGAAAAACTGATTCCGACTTAAGTCAACTGCGCAAAGAGAAAAAGAACGTTTTTAGAAAACCACTGATTTGAATAAAACTCACACACCACTTTTTGATACCTTTAACGGAAATAAACGAAGAAGCTAGATTTAGCTCAACAAGTAATGGACTGTTTTTCGCGCACCTCCTTTCACCAGCCGATTCGAAAGCGATATGGTTGAGTCAGAGTCGCTGGACAGGGTAGAAGGTTCCTAATGGTCATTTCCTATTCAAAAAGGTGATCTTTTAAATTCTCAAAAGCCATTATCTTAGAGCTATCGGGATGGCGACGGACTTCATGGCAACTCCAGAAGAATGAGACGGATGCAACAACCTCACACAACATTGAGCCTTAATGGCGATGTTGCGGCTTAAACACGATAATTATGGCAAAGCTATAACCTCGATACAGTGAGGATCTGATCTTATATACATTGATGAAATATTTCAACACCTATCACAATCAATCGTAAAATACAAATTATAAATTAAACTAATTATTTACAAGAATAAAAAACTTAATATATTAACAAATAAAAGGACATTACTATATTTACATGAAAAACGCAGCGCGTTACAATGGGTCAAACAAGGTCATCACGCACCGCAACACTTGTCTCTCTATATCGGTCTCGTAGCAGTTCGGATTAATGTTCGAACTTCATTGTCATATGTTTGGAGAAGCTAAGTTCGTCATTCGACGGACTCCACCGCATTCCAAAGACTTCGGTTTTCACATCGTCGATCAAATTTATCTGCTTGTCCGATTCAAGCTATATCTCACCCAGTATTTCTAGGACCGCGCCACTGTTCAACTTGCCAAGTAATCGTCGACGTAGTGGTCGTCGACAATCGCTTTCGCTGCTTTCGAGAAGAGTACACTGTGTAACTCCGCACTAAGGTTCTTGACGAATTGCGCTGATGCTAGTGAACAAGTGCTCGCAAACGTGGCTACATCCATCACGTAGATCCTTGGATCCTCGGTCGGTTTGGCACGCCATAGGAACAGCTGAGAGTCCCTATCTTCTGTTCGGATACGGATTTGATGGGACATTTCCTGAATATCTGAAGTACCGGCACCACATATAATCTAAGGTAGGATAGAATGGCCGGGAGAGATTTAAGTTGATCCGGGCCATTGAGCTCACTGTTCAACGATACGCCGTTGACTTTGGCCGCTGTATCACAGATGACTCCAACTTTCCTAGGTATCTTGGGGTTCATCACTGCTCTGACTGGGAGGTACCAAACTCTCTTGGAACCAACTGCTTCCATCTCCGGGAATGTGATCTTGAGCGCAGAGCCTTTCTTTTTCATATTCACCGATGTGCCGGTGGAGATTGTCCTTCAGCACCGGGTCGCTCCCCCCTCCATCCCAAGCGTTCAAGACACTTTAGGCGATGTAAACCCCATGTAATAGCTGTCAAGGAATACTAGTTGATCGCTTCGTCAAATCCCTACTAGTCGGGTCGTACCCAAGTAACAATTCAGATGCAAATTGGTTTAATTCATGTTTTATGGTAGTTTTATCAAAGCATTATGAAGATCATCTGGTTTTATCAGGGCATTTTCCAAGTGAAGGTGTTTTAATTGATTAACAGTTCTTAAGAGTGATTAAAGAACACTTGAAGAAACTCCCCCTCCATAAACCATACGATCATTTATAAGTGTTATTCATCTTATAAGTAACTTTATAAGACAACTTGACTCCCCCTCCTCAAGACATCGTTTCGTAACTTTCACAAAACCTGATAAAAGTTTTGAAAAAGTTTTATGACATTCTTCTTTAAGATGAATGTACCGTTAGTGAGTAATTAACGATTTTCTTATAAAATTACGGCATTTTTAAATGTGTTTTACTCAATTTAAAAAAGGTAACACATCTTTAGTTTAAAAATTTCAAATATTTTCAAGTAAAAATATTACAGCAAAACAACTTATTTTTATAGGGACACCCTAAGCTACGTAAGAAACATGCTCAATTCGGTCATCATCACACTTTGTACACAGACAATTTTGTTCCAGAACTTCGTAAACTTATTCTGAAAATGTATCTTTTCAGTTAAACTCGCATCCTGGATCACTGTGCAATGTTCTCAATAAATGCCAGATAAATTTGTTTGTCTTGTCTTTCAGATAAATTTTTGTCGCTTCCATTTGCAGGGAAATGTCCTCTAAGAAACCCGACTCAAACTACTATCAATCCTCGATAAAAAAATGACAAGACAGATCGTTGCCATACTTGCGTGTTCATTTAAATCACTTTTACTTTGAAAAATCACTAAGACCCAATTGCTGCTTCACCTGTATCATAATGATACCGATGTTTTAGAGTGCAATAGAGTTGTTGTTGATTCGAAACAGGTCCCTCGCACAAGGAAAGTAAATCTGCAAACTTGTACTTAGCTGGAAAACGGGATTAATCCAAACCAATTTTCTCCGTAAGCAAACGACAAGTATATTTAGTGCAGTTATTGTCACCGGATCTTTATCATAAACATCCGTCTAATGAAGAGAGAGTAATGCCTGAAAAATGTGCCTTCAGCCGAAGTTGTTCCAGCGCAGGAGCTGCTTCTGTGGTCGGCTTTCTGCAAACCGGTAACCACTTTCTAACGATGGGAAGCTAAGCCAGAAGATACGCAAAGTTTACTATGTAAATTGAATTTGTTTTAGATTTTCATCAATCAATTTATTACCGGCTCGAGGTGTTTACGTGCCGCCGGGAGAAAATGTTTATGTTGGTACGGAGATTAGATTGTGCTGTTGGATAACTGCAGCAACGCTCTGAAACAACTGAAATTGATAGAATTAGACATAGGAGAAAAGCTTTCTGATGATTGTGATAAAGTTCTGTGGTCTTTTTCAGCCTAAACATTTCATTTTATCTATGGCAATCTCATAACCAAACGTTCTGCGCCTGACTGGTTCAATCCACCGCATGAACGTGTTAGGAGCCGCATGCATAACGTGGGTAGGAAAGAGTTAACGAATCGCAAGTCCACCAAACGCGCAATACCCACGATGTTCAGCAATCGAAAGAAAAACCCACGCCATATCGAAAACGCGTTAGGATAATAATCATGCAAACATTATCATGTACCGCATTAACTCATTGGAAAGTGCGAAAGTTGTCGCACAAAAAAACGATTATCTGCAAGAAATAAAGCAATTTTAAGCCAAAACAATATGAACCATAATTAAGCGGAATCGGCGTCAATAATGGAAGACGTGACGTCTATTTCTCCGAAGAAAAGAGTTTATTGCTCCCTCCTCGGTTCAGTGTCAGAAGCCAAACGGCCGAAATGAGCAGAAGGTGGTTTTGAATTGGAAAATTTTCGCCTTCCTTATGCACCTGATCAGCGACTGCATGAGAGCTCGAATCATGCCAAGATGGGAGGTAGGGTAGGTAGCTGATTTTCCCAACACTCAAAGGCTGGAAATTTCTACGAAAGTGAAAATTTGTCGGTCTTATGACAGTGCCAGAGGGAGGGCTTCCTAAAAGCCCGTTGGTTTTGTTCCGTCATGCCAATGACGGATTTAAGACGTTGACGGCGACATAATAAGAGGATCCGTATCTTTACATTGCATTCAACTGTCTTTCGGGGTGATGCGTTTTGGTGCTGGTTTCGATAAAAAACAATGTTTTCAGCTACTGCTGCAGATAATTGCTTAAACTGCCGCGGGCATCTCAAATTCGAGCAACTTGTTGCCTCGTACAACGAGGACATTTGTTTGCGCTTCAGGGTGCTACTGCTGAATCGTAGTAATTTTTGGAAGCAGGCGAATGTTTTCACGCATTTGCTGCCGGAGGAGGGTCTTTGCTTTTTTACGCTTTGGTTGTAAAGAAGAGATTTCAGACTTCACTGGATGAATGAAGTCGTCAATTTTGCACGCCGTAACCGTTTTTTTTTCATATGTGGCACGGGCTCATCGCGAGTGGATACAAATGTTAATATTATGTAAGACTAAATCTACATTTGGGCCTAATATGTTGCTTTAATAGTTAATAAGGGAGGAGCAGTACCTCAAGTGCCCAGTAGTTTGTGTACATGTCAGCTGTTTTGGTCGTAACAGAATGCAAGTCATATTTGCAAATTGGAAGCTAACTTGTGAACCAGCAATTTTTGTCGTTTTGTGTTTAGTAATTTTGATTGATTGAGCCCCAAATGAATAATAATTTTACAGGAGTACCTTTAATAACGTTTGCATCAAAATTTTAGCGATTTGAAATTCGATTACCTGTACTCTTAAAAATAATGAGTATTGTGAGTGATGCAATCTTGTAGCACGTAAATGCTTTGAGTAATATAGATAAATATGACTCAATTCATTTGATGTTTTGTTAAACCAGTAACCATTAGTGTGTTGATGTATCCAAGATTGTTGAGAGTTTTCGTACTTAGTTTTCGTTGATCGTTTTATACGCCTTGAAAATTATGGATACATGGAGGCTAGTTACAACCAACACCCACTGTGCAGACAGAAATATTAGCATACTGTATTGCTTGCTGAATTTCCACGTTCTACTTTCGGCAGTAAATCCAACCAGATATCCTCAAACCAACCTGGATGCTCTTTCAATATCACTACATCATGCGAAGCGTTTGTTGCTCAACATTCGCGTTTGCGACGCAATTCACGAATTTTCCCAAGGAACGATTTGACGATGCGGACACGGATCCCGAAGAATGCAGTTGACGTTTTTCAAGACGCATTTTTCCAGACTGCTTTCAGGAATAGTAAATATGATTAATGGAAATGATTCTAATGTTACAATTGGTCCTATTAATTTAAACTTTCCGCTCAGATAGATAGATATGAAGAAACATTGAAATTTCTGAGTTTTCTAACGCACATAAAGGGAATGCTAGATTTGGCAGAAAAAAATGGCATATTTCATTTAAATCCAAGCCAGATAACGCCTGAATCTAGCCTGTTGTATGAAAGATTGCAAACATTGTTTTAGGGCAAAGATTGTAAACAATTTCGTTGTTTACGCTTTCTTTGGCTTGGAATGGAACGAGGGGAAATTTTACGCGTTTGTTAAAATTAATTATTTTTTTCTGTGCGCGAATTAAATCTCAGTATGTTGTCAAAATTTTACTTTTATTGCTGTTTGTTTGTTGCTGTTTCGACCAATTTCAATTCTGAAATTATTATGACAATAAAATTTAAGGAGTTTGAACATGTATGGGTAAAAGTGAATGTGGGAAATAAAACGCACATTTTTTTTTCTGTGTACTTTCTTTCAAATAATGCCCGTAAGTTTTTTCAATGTCGACTTTATTTCCGACAATGAGAATAAAAGTTTCTTACTCCCGATAATTGGGGAAAATTTCGAGACGACAAAATGTCAAACCTAGAACCTCATCAAATAAATCATATAAAATCAACCAAATTTTGTTTTAGGGTCGTTTATTTGTACAGGCTGTACAATCAAATCAACTTTACAGAGCTAAGTTCTGATATTTATATAGGTAAGGGGATGTAATGTTAGCCTAGCTCCTTCATTCGGCCTATGTACCAAATGTGTCATTAATTTAGCGATAATCAACAAAATCATGTTGCTATTAGCATGATAGATGTTATCCGAAGCAATTGAGACAATATTAATCATCTTATAGTTGTTCACTTCCGCGTAATTTTCGGTTTCTTGAACTTTTGGGGCATCATGATTTCACTGGTTATGCTGAACAGATTATCTACACGATTTCAAGTGATCTAAATTTGGCTTAATTGAATTGATACAGCAAATAATGCAAACTGGATGTGCAGAACATAGTTACACGTTACAAACTAACTGTTCACATAGCTAAAATAACAATGATTTTACAAGAAAATCGTAGACCCAATGTTGGGTACATATTTTTTTGTATGTTCCCAACTATGGCCTGTTGTATCAATAACGTAGTAAAAAGGTTGTTATTGGTAAAATTTCAAGTGGAAATGCATGAATTTGCGGCTGTTTATATTCAAGTGGCTCATCTAAACATAAATCGAAGTGACAAAATCATTGTACAGTGAATTATAATGTTTTCATTATTGAATGGCTGATAAATCATATACCATATATCATTTAAGTGTTTTGTGGCAGTTTTACTTTAGTTTGTGTTGTGAAACGTTGTATTAAGTAAATACAGTACAGCTAACAATGCCTTAATTCATAAAATTAGAAAAAAATCGTACAAAGACTGCATTTAGTAATAAATCCATCGAATGGGATGAAGTTGCATCCACGAATAGACCCAACTTGGTGTCTATAAACCGACATTAAGTCCACATCCCTCGAAAGTTTATGGCATTATACAAATGGTTGTGTTACTTTTAGTGATACATGCTACCAAATGTCTTATCAAACTTATCTTTGCAAGTGTATAACTAGTTGAATCTTGCTTACAGCTTAAAAACTGTATGAGTTATAATGAAAAATGTGATCGCTGGTTGCATAATAGGCTGAGTCAAGGGACACATACCCTACCTCAACTAAAACTAACGTCAAGGGGATAGAACCGCTTACTCCCGGCCATCTATATGTTAATAGGAACAGAGACGTAGTATGAGTTGGTGGCACCCCTGGCAAATCAAGAAAATGACGCCCCAACTTATATTGCTTTTTGCATGTATCTACATCGACTCCTTTTTATTGTTACATATACAAGTTTTTGTTATATCGAGTCTAATAGATCAGTTCAGCAGTAAAAAATCCGTTGAAATAACTTTTATTCACGTTTATATTTACTGTAAGTTGGTTTTAATTCATAGCTTCGCCTTACGTGCCTTAGTTGAAGCAAGCTGATCAATAAATACTAAATCAAGATCTGATAGTGATTCCTTTTCTATCTAAATAATGGCCAAGCCAGATGTCTTACATCATTCTAGAAGATACTTGTTTATTATTTACAACTTGCTGAACATTGATGGTTGTTTATTGTATTCTCCCATGCGCGAAAGTAACGATCTTAGATGACCAGAGCTTCAACTTGCTGAAGCTCACACTATGCCACTGTAACTGGAAGCGTCAAGCATCTTGGAGAGAATATCCAAGGATACAGTTTAATATGTCTAACGAAGTGAAGAGCTCAGGTCAGGCAACATCTTACCAATTTGCCGTTTAAAAACTTCTACTTCAGATAAAAGCTCTACTGTATCAATATCAGTAGCATACTTTAATCCAAAGCCTGCTGCGACCTCCTTTAATTTTGGAATAGTCACAGATGCAAGTCCGTGTCCTGTCAAAGATGAAAATTCCGATGCTATATTCGCCATTCTCCACACTGCTTCATTTGTTGAGTATTTTGTGAAATACCGAGCTAACTTCCCACGTAAACCCCTGTTTTCACTCGACAGAGGAGCTCGATTATCTGTTATGTCATCAATTTTTCGTATTTTCCGTTGTTGTGTTACTTGGAAATCTTTGTCGATTTCAAGTTCATTGCATTGTTTTTAGCATGCTTGGCGCGGTCAACTACATCAGTTTTCATTTCGTCGAATGATGTTTGTAAGCCTCTGTTTATTTTACTGGCCACGTCTATGGTGATGGTTTTTGACTGCAGGGATTCGTTCACTTTGTCGATGTTAATCAATATTATCCCCCATATTTCAAGACCACGATTTTCAAAATGATTCGCCGTTTCTCAGTTTCTTTTTGAATTTCATGCAAAAAGTCAAAAAGTCAGAATCAACCATTCTACCAAGTAACATCCTTTTTTCAAAATCCTTCCATAGGAAGAAATATTTTTATATTTTGATTTAGATGCTCCCGATCATCAAATCTTTTTCCGAAATCCGAGAAATTGTTACAAAACAAAAAGTTACCAAACAGGGGAAAAACAGCGTTCGGTGAAACAATGTAAAGCATTCATTGACGTTTAACTTTTTCTCCATTTGTCAGCTCTTTTTAAAACCATATAGCATCAAGAAGCCTGAGTATGAAAAAAGAAATTTCATAAAACAGCTCGAGCACCTTCAGCGCGCCTGAGGCCTGGCGCCCCTAATGGGGGCCACTTTCGCCACCTCATCACTACGCCCCTGAATAGGAATAACAGTTGAATGGATGGGAAGAAGGGTGGGAATTTGAAGTATGGTTTACGAGGCACGTTTATTTTAAATTCGGAATTGTCTAAACACTTATTACTTACAGAAACACTTCTAGTAAACATACAAGTTAAACTAGCTACAATCTAAGCCCTATGTTAGGCAAAACACACACATGAGTTCCATAAATTCCAGATATCGTACAACCAAAATAATTCGAACCGATACATTGGGCTGTCTATCTCGAGCCTGAAGGGAATCATAATGCTCAGATCTGACTCCACGATGCTCAGCACATGACCAAATAATGTGATCTGCGTCCAGGTAACCTTGTCTACATTCACAGAGATTGCTGTCGATCAGCCTAACTCGGTATAAATGAGCATTCAAATAATAATGATTGGACATGAGGTGAAACATTACACGAATGAAGTCTCGACCTACATCCATCCCTCTAAACCAAGATCTTTTCGACACCTTTGGGATGTTAGAATATTGCCATTGCTCCAAATCTCCGTTACTGTATTTATACTGCCAGCTGACGAGTGCCTGTTGACAAAAAATAGGAAAAAAAATCATTGAAGGCGATTTGTCGATCATAAATATCACCCACCTTTGCAAGCGAGTCCGCTCTCTTATTGCCCAGAATTTAACAATTAGATAGGACCCTTACAAAGGTGATGATAAAATAACGCGAAGATAAAGCACTTAGAAGCTCTCGTATCGTCACGAGCAAACACGAGCGAGTGCTTTACGCGGCATCAATGAGCGAATAGCCTCTATAGAACTGAGAACTATCCGTGAAAATGAAATACTGATCCAGTGTTAGTGAGGCAACAACAATTTCTAGCGTAAAGTGTATTGCCGCCAATTCAGCGACATACACGGAACAAGAAGTTTGAAGTTTACGATTGGCGCTATAAATTTAATTAAATATACCAAAGCCTGCTGACTCTTCTATCAAAGACCCGTCAGTGAAGAATGATTAGTGGAACTCAACTTAGCCAAACCTTTGGCAGCAATAATACCGGAGCAATCATAGGACGATGATGTTTGGATTCCATGAAGCTCCTGCTTCATGGATATATCAAAATGAACCGAACTGCTGAAGTCGGAGAAGCAAACACGATTGGGAGTCAAAGTTTGATTACCTGGTTCAGTAACTCCACACCTGGTGAGGAGCCGGAGAGATAATTCCGTAAACCGATCTGGAGAGTGGCAACATGTCGCCAGCACTTCAAGACTCGATGGTGTGAGTCGAGTGCATGCAACCTAACGCGATACGAAGACACCGATACTGAATACGTTCCAGTTTAATGAAGTGCGACCGAGCCGCTGACTGAAAACAAAAACTACCGTATTCCATAACCGACAAAATCGTTGTCCGGTACAACGTTAGAAGATCTTGGTTCTCTTTTACAGAAAGTTGATCTTTGGCTGTCACTTTCGCTCCCGGTAATGGTGAATCGAACCAGACACAAGATATTTAAGGACATAGAAATGAGTTATCGGCTACCCTAAATTTGAAGCTTCGGTTTTGCTAGGTTATACTTCCTAGAAAAAACTACCAACTCAGTTTTCTCCGTAGAGAATTCCATACCTAGCTCAAGAGCCCAAGTAGACAAATTGTCTAAGGTATCCTGTAAGGGTCCTTGCAGAACGAATCCATTGGGTCCTGTGATAGACACTACGCCGTCATCTGTGAAGTTGTCTCAACGTGCAGTTGTCACTTAGACAACCGTCAATGTCTTTGACATAAAAATTATACAAAAGGGGGCTTCAACATGATCCCTGGGAGAGACCGATGTAGCTTAATCGGGAAGCTGTAGAGGTTCCATGGGAGAAGCTCATATGTTTCTCTGACAGCAAATTGTACAAAACATTATTCATTAACGGAGAAAAGCCACAAGCGTGGAGTTTATCTGAACGAACTTCAACAGATACTGAATCAAAAGCCCCCTTTATATCCAAGAAAACAGAAACTGTTTGCTCTTTTTTAGCAAAAGCTAACTGAATATCTGTGAAAAGCAACGCGAGTTCCAGAAATTGATTAAATTGAACTTGACTGTATCAGCTCCTGGAGCCGTATTGCCACACGGAAGGAGTGCGAGAGAGAGAGAGAGAGAGAGAGAGAGAGAGAGAGAGAGATCTACCTTTGAAAAAGGTTGGCTGATCTCTTCTACCGAATTTTGGTTTCACGAGGAATCATCCGTGCCGGTATAGAATCTGGACAAACTTGAGGATCGATTGGTCAGAGTATTCTTCCGCTCTATTGTTTGTAGTTCGGTTTGCAATATTTGCGCCGTGTTCCAAAGAGTACTCATAAACATTTCGCGCGTTTCTTGGTCTTGATGAGGCTCTTAAGTTCGCATTCTAGAGCCGTGTACTTTCCGCAGTGTTCTGGTGTTCCACGTCTACGGATAACTTTAAACGCGTCGGAATTTCGACGGTAAACCTCGGTGCATTGCTGATTGCTGGTCATGGAGAAGGAGGTTTCCTGCGAAATGACGGTCGAGTATGAGCTTGAAGCGCGCTGCGTTGATTGATTCCGATGGATTGAACCCAGTGGCAATCGAAATTTGTATGGGCAAGTGATCACTACCGTGGGGATCTAGAATCACATTCCATGTGCAATCCAACGATAGTGAATTCGAATTAAGTGTGAGGTCTAATCTACTACCAATTGAGGATGGACCAGCCAAACGTGTTACTTCTCCATTGTTAAGAACTGCCATGTTGAAGTCGTTGAGGTTATATATCAAGGAAGACCGGTTGCCACCGTACAGTTCTCTCCAGCCTATACCGTGAGAGTTAATATCTCTAATGATCAACCGCGAAGTAGAAAGAACCGAACAAATATCTGAAAATTGTTTTTGATTTATTGAGTCTCTAGGAGGAATACAAACGGAAGCAATGCAAAGGCTTTTATTTTAATAACAGCCTGACATGCGATAACTTTAAAACCTGGAATTAGAGGAAACTTCACTCTATAGAAGATGCACTTCTCCTCCACGCGAATCCTCACGATCAAGTCGAATAATATTGAAACCGTGAAACGGAACATCGATTTCGGCTGAGAGCCATGTTTCACAAACACAGAAAAAAATAATTAATTTTAACAAGCGCGTAAAATTTCCCCAAGCCAAAGGATGCATAAACAACGATATTATTTGCAATCTTTCATACAACAGGCTAGATTCAGGCGTTATCTGGCTTAAAATTACACTGAAATATCCATTATTTTCTGCCAAATCTAGCATTCCCTTTATGTGCATTAGATAACGCTGAAAATTCAGTGTTTCTTTTTATCTGTGAAGAGCGAATCCATCACAAATGGTATTGTGAGCTAAAAATTTGAAAGACTACAATTTAGGAACAGTAATCAAATCCCTGACCTCGTTTGGAAAATTATCCATCGAAGGAAATGATTGCTGCAAAGAGGGGCACTTTATTGTCAATTGCTTCCAAAAAAAAAAAAAATTCACTGTGGGAAGCATTGCCAGAACAATGCTCTTAAGAGGGTCAGAAATTTCAAGATACTTGAAGATACCTTGAACAATGTCATCAAATTAATGAGATTTGTTGTAGGCAACATCATTTCTTAAGAGTACAATCATATTCTTAAAAACTACGCAAACCTAGTTTTCTACTCTGTGGGTTCACGCTGACTGGATACGCTGGTCAACAGTTCCTGTTGGCATCTACTTTGTGACGGTCATCGGCATTCGGTCAAGCTACTTCAGAAGTGGTGCGGAAAGGATAGTGCGTACACGCTTTGTGCACAAGACGTAGCGCACGTGGGAGTAGATTTGCGTATGATCTTTCACGGTAAAATTACCATGGGTATTCCGGTGCAAGAACGTTGTCTTCTCTATCGGTGTCGCTACGCTCGATACGTACGGTTCGTGCCAAAGCTGATCCACACTAGTTGGGATGTCTCCACAGTCGACCGCTGGGTGACGACACTGTCGTCCACGATGTTTATCTCGATCTCGATCGGGCGGTGGTGGGCTAACGATCTTCGTCAAACTCTTATAAAAGCGTATTTCGGTGTGACTTTGTCTATGCGGCTCGGAAAAAAACATCATATCGTTCAAATAGATACTAAAAAAATGACTGCACGACTTCGAACAACGATTGGGCGACCCAAACTAGCACCCACGTTGAGCGGTGGGTTTGTTCCCTGTGCACATTGACACAAATTGAGCAGCATTCAAAATCTTCACTGAACAGTTATGAGCCAAATCTTACCTTACTAGTAGGCTGTGTCCTACTTAGACTTTTAGCCTGAACCTGGACTACAAACGCTGATCACAATCCTAGGAATAATTTATTTTCAAACTGAACTTTTCTTCGATTTTAAATAGAGAAACACTTATTAGTTGAATTATCGGTCACACTTCGTAATTTAATGATGTAATAATTCTAGGCATTTTTTTCATTAGGGCGAATCTGCAATTGAGAGACTCTCTTTGATTACTTTCTCTTTCATTCATATTCCATTCAGTTTCCTCTAAAGATTTATAATGGCGCTGTAATATATGAAAGAGAGTGAGAGAAGAGAGAGCCTCTCATTGTTAGATTCGCCCTTTAAAAAAAAACTCCTAGAATTTATTACTTCTTGCTAACCGTAGTAGCGATAACTGCATCCGACCTTGTGCTTAAGATTGACTTTACGCATAATTATTTTGCAAGACCCCGTGAGATCACGCGTTCCCAGAAATCTTTTAATCGCGTCAACCAATACACTATTGGATTGAATGCGTCTGGAAAGGAAGCTCATCTCATTTAAACCCTATTCTAAAATTGAGTTTTCTTTTTGCACAAAAATATGTTTCCGTTTACCAATCTTTTTTCTCAGTGGAGTTGTGTTTGGTTTGACGTTTGGGTGTATACAATGAGATGGAGCCGACAGACTAGCCCTTATTTTCTGGGAAAGTCTATAGCAGCATTTGGAAAGAGCATACGCAAATTTCTATATGATGGGCCTCTCCTTTCGTGTGCATCCATGTAGACTTAAATTTACAGGAATTACTCGCGGCTTACCCGAGGTTAAAATAGGTGACATTTTTTAGGGTTGAATGGAGTAACATGGAAATAGGATTCTGAAGTCCCATCAGATAGTTGTCGCTGGCTCTTTAACTTGTTGGAAATAGATCAGGCCTCCTTTTTGTGTTCGGCGGTGGTGGTTGGACGACAATGAGATTCCTCAAAATGTCGGAAAAAAAACAAACATAAACAATCGAATAAAGAAAAACAAAAACAAACAGGTTAAACTATTATACTAGGCATTTGAAGAACAAATGAGTGTCACTGCATGTAACGAAAAGTCGTGAGTCCTCAACATCTTTTTATGAAAACATAACGTTGTCTTCCTTGGACCTCTATGGTGTTCAAAAGTCGCTCTGCCACCACGTTCGCATAGGTTGTTTGTTAGGCACCACCCGCTTCTTTGAAGCGACGGGTGCCAGTTCACCCAGGAAATGCCTGACTCGCTTGGATGTCCCTGCCCACATGGTAGATGGGGTGGAGTCTTCCAAGGAGTTGGACGCATCCGTCTGCGAGTGCTTAGTAGCCATTTCCATCGCCCTTTCCGTTGCTGCTAGCTGCGCCAAATCTTTGGCACTTTGTCCGGGAGCTTGACTTCCAGTTCCACCCTCTCCCTACAGGCAGCCTGAACTGTCCTATGTAGCTTGAGAAGGGTATGTTTATGGTCCTTACTGATCTTATAGTACGTTGACGTAAAGTCAATAATGGCGTTCAACTGCTCGGACACTTCCACAATTGAAAGAAGTGTTTTCCGCATCCTCAAGGCCCATCCATGGCCTCGCCTAGCTTAGCGGCACCTGTTTCAGATGCAAGTGTCGGACATTCCACCGGACCCAACTTTCTTGCGTAGTGGGGATCTCGCTAGACCGCATTTATCGAACGGATTCTCTTCCTCCTGGGTTAGAGACATCTGAGCCCATTCCCGCCCGACTGTCGAGGTCGGGTGGTGGAGAGTGGAACGCACTGGAGGTCTGCAAAGGTTTTAATCGACCGGAGCAATCCTGTGCCACTGAAAGCTAGTCATTTTCTGCTCAGTGTGTTAGTAATTAAGATAACGCTTCCCGAGCAGGAACGAGATAACTTGATAACTGGCCTTGTATATATGAGCTCAGATTAAGAGGAAATATACCTGAGGATAATACCATAACATTGTTCCACAAGTGCTATGCGAATACCAAATTGAGGTAAGACAATACCAAAATAGTATCTCTCAGGTATTTCGAGGTATCCGAAATAACAAATTTTGCTATTCGGGAGATATTTTGTCGGCAATTCTTAGGTATTTTGTTTAGGTATTTTACCTCTTAATCTAAGCTCTGTAGTAGCAAGGCCAGTTACCGAGATCAAAACAAAGGTATTCACAGATAAAAAGAAGCACTGAATTTCTGCGCTATCTAATGCACAAAGGAGATGCTAGATTTGACAAAAATACTGGGATATTTCGATGTAAATTAATGTGCGGATATCGCCTAAATCGCGTCTACTGTATGAAAGATTTCAATCAATGTTGTATGGCGTATGAAAGATTTCAAACAATGTCGTTGTTTACGTTTGCTTTGGTTTCAAATAATATGAGGGAAAGTTTTACGCGCCTGTTAAAATTCATTATTTTTTTCTGTGTTCATATGTTGTTGTCTCCTGCTCGGGTTGAATCCAGCATGTTGTATCAATGATTGCAAACATTGTTTTATGGCGTATGAAAGATTGCAAACAATTTCGTTGTTTACGTCTCCTTTGGCTTGGAAATAAACGATGGGAAATTATACGCATCTGTTAAAATTCATATTTTTTTTTCTGTGTAATGCAGTAAAAATGTGGCTCCAAACTCTCACGCGTAATAGTTATAGTTTCTTAGAGTTGTGCCAATAAATATTCAAGGTGGCAATACAAGTCTGTCACTTGTCCTTCAACTATGTACTTTAAATATTTTAAAGTTTAATATTACATATGTAGTATTGAATGCCTGGAATGATAGATGGTTGAAGATTTTAGATTTGTGTGTATTTGCCAATTCTACACATCAGGAGTCGTTTATCTTACAGATGTGGCACACTTTACTAAATTTTTACCAATTTTTTCATTAGCACTCGTTGTCTCCTAAGCCACTGAGGTGAATTGCGAAGGGAGTTCTCAAAGACGATTTTCTTGTAGTTGGTGGATAATTATAAAAAAAAACCCAAACTGGTATACGTCAAGAGAGTATTGCATGGCCAACTGTTTAAGTGTATCTAGAACAATTATGCAAGCAACCACTTGTACTTAGGCAATTACTAATGCATTATTACAGAACTAAGCTATTGAACCGTTCAACGAAAATAGGTTTTACTCAAATATTATGTCTGAGGCGCAGTTACAACATGCGAATTAAACAAAATAATAGTACCTAAAGCACCATCCAGCATTTCATTTCAAAGCTCTGCCCATTCCAATCTGTAACCTCCACAATCATTCATTGTCCGACAGCTTTCAGTTCACATTTTGCCGTTGTCGATCAATTAATTGTTTCACTCTCAATTTTCCCCCTTAATTTCGCTTCCACTGCGGTGGTTTATACCTTTTCTCTGAGCGATCATTAACCAGCAATTTATGATCTTTAGCTCGCGGATCAGTGATTTTCGAATGCAACAATTTTGCAACTACTTGCAAACTGCGCATTTGCGAATACGTACATATACATACCTCAATCGTGTCAATTTCACTTGCTGCAACAGAGGTTGTAGTGATTTCCATTCATCAGATCAAAAGACAAATAAATAAGCAGAATAATGGAGGTTCCCAATAAGTAGCAGATTAACCCGGGTAGATTCCTCAATACACCGACGAAGAAATTGATCTCAGCTTAATTGGGCAGTTTGTTTACGATTATTGAAACGTCTGACGAAGGACGAAAGTTTGTGACCTAAAATTCGCCGATTGCTAATTGACGATGATGAAAGTGAAATAGTTGCGAGTCACCGACGTCCTGCTTCTGTGTCCACAAAACGATCAATGAAGATGACGTGATTATTTGATTGAAATTTCGCAAAGTGAAATTATGTAAATATCAACCATAACTTCCCAAGTTTGATGGCAACAGACAGGAAAAGTATAATTACGCCTCCAGTGATGTTTTCGATTTCTCAATTTATGACACTTAGTAGAATTCTTTAAAGCTTACGTAGTCATCAACTACCTCTCACGTTTGACTAATTCGTAGGTGGAAATAATTCAAGGTTTATTCGGTATAGATCGACAACTTTGGATCAGCTCCGTTGCGTTGCTACTCTTCCGCAAACAGTCCGCGTTTGAAAAATTAATATGTCTACCCTTTGTACAAAAGCTACACCAGCATGACGTTGAGGCTGCCGACGTCGCAATTCCTGGAGAATGTGGAGTCTGTCTGATATTGGTTTGGAGAGATTCAATTTTTCCTCACTTGCTTCAACGCGGACGGTAATTGCGTGTCACGTATGTGCTTTTGTGTTACCGTAGTTGATTTGAATATTGGGACGAATTTTGCACCTTTCTTTCCAATAATGGGCATTCGAATGCCAACATTCGCAGCTGCTCGTGTCTCGATCAATCGATCACGGATTTTTTGGTCGGTTTCATAAATGTTTGCGTCAGTTGCTGACACTTTCCCTTTCGTCGTTTGCGAATGTTTGGCGGATGTGTGATGCTATTAGCCGATGGATGATCGATTATAGGCTGTTTACTGAAGACCGGCGCTGTTGAAAATGGGTGACAGCAAAATGTAAGCGGCATCAGCATCCGTCTGCATGTGAATTTCTAAAGCAAATGAAATTCGTGGTTTTTATTGCAAACAGCTGGCTATTTACATTAAAGCTGACGGTTATGCCTTAACAGATGGACCCTATTTGAACTTAAGTTTCATCATCAACCTATCATATGAAGGCATTTAAAGACTGGACTCGGAAAAAATAAAACACACAAAAATGATCACCAAAAATTCATTTTGAATCGGAGACTTCTCAAATTTTGAGGGATTAAATAACTAAATATTTATTAGCTATGTTTTGGCATAATTTATTTATTGAATTTCCTCCCCATGCTGAAGGCTCGTACATTTTTCTTAACACTGCTCATGAGATTTTGGGCGAGGCTTTGTCCATCTTCCTTACACAATTTCTCCCAATTTTTCTTCAAAACTTCCTCGGTTTTGAATGTTATTCCGCTTTTCTTCAACTTCTTCTTCATTATCGCCCAAAACTTCTCGATCGGACGAAGTTTTGTTGTATTTGGCGGGTTCGCCTACTTCGGGACCACATTAACGCCCTTCGCTTCGTACCAATCCATTACAGGCTTGGCGTAATGGCTCGAAGCGAGATCCGGCCAGAACAGCGTGGGACCACGTTGCAAGTGCTTCTGCAAGCATTCCTCTCGATAAATCTGCCCGTTTATAGTGCTGGCTGTAACGACCGGCTTGCTGTACCGTCCGCACTCGCAAATCGCCTGCCACAACAGGTACTTCTTCGCGAATTTGTCCATCTTTCTCTTCCGGAACTTTTCCAAAACAAAAAAACTCGCGGCCGGGGATTTGTTTGGTGTCCGTCTTGATATATGTCTCGTCGTCCATGACGAGACAGCCTGGCTTGACCAGCCACTCACGGTACAGCTTTCGCGCTCGCAATTTGGCCACCGTGTTTTGCTTGTCAGTCCGGTTTGGCGCCTTCCTGACCTTAAAAACACGTAGCCCCGCCCACGTCTCGGGTGGAAAGGTTCGAGTTATTCTTAAAGTACTGCCTTATCTTCCGCGTCTTCTCTGGGTATTCCGTTTTCGGTTTTCTGCCGCTTCCAGCGCGCCGTTCGATGGCCTTCGTCTCCTGGAACATCTTTACAACGCGGATACAGTGGAATGGTAGACTCCAAGCCTTTTGCCAATCCATCTGTGCGACTGACCTGGATTATCGATCACCGCGACCAAGATTTGCTGGCGTAGCTCTTCTTGTTTCGAATGCATCCTGAAAACAACTTGACAGATCGCGATAAAATTTTGCACACATAAACATAACACTCTAAACTAGTGGTACACAAAATTTCACGCGATTAAAAGTTACACCCAAAACAATGTGTCGCATTTTTTCCGAGTCCAATCTTTAGTAGGGTGTTTTAATGGGAAAGTATACTAAATTGAACAAATTTTTATATCTATGTTGATAGACGCTGATAATTCTTTCAGTATCAGAAACTTACTGTTATTTGTGTTTATCTGTGTTCGGAGTGATGATTTCCACGGCCTTTCTGATGAAGATAATCTTTTTGGTGACGATAGCCCAACGGCATCCCTTTATTTGCGTGCATGTGATTATTTTCAACTACCTCAGCTAAGTTGTATTTATCCATTCCTCTCACATAAAATACACAAATTTTCTTCAACTCCCGCTCTGTTTTAATAGTTTTGGGATGTTTGCAAAGTTCCGTCTTCATAATATTCCCGTTAGCGATCTGCAGCCGTTCCGGGCCTATGTGCGGGATTGGAAGATGGTCTTCCAGCTGCTTCAGAGCAAGTACGACTCCGTTGTTTGCCCAGCCAGACTTGATTCCCCCATTCGATTCCTGTCACTCTGAATGTACGCCTTCTTTGCTTCACGGACTACACTGAGCGAAATATATATAAGGGCAACTGAAATTTCGCAATTCTTTGAAATCAAGTTCATTTACGCAAAACTTCTGTTTTCCAGTTGTGTGTGTTTACTGTCATCTCTCGTTTTCTGCACAGTATCGGCAATGATTTGTCTTTAAATGCGGGACATTGACTGTTTTTGTCTGCTAAGGGCCAGTATCGACCTAAGAAGTAAAGAGGTTACAGAATTTTGTTCAATACTACCAAGCGGAATTTTGACAATTGATCTGCATGCAACGAAATGGCACCTTCACTCACGGGATAATCGAGCGGAACATTTTTCCGAAAGTAAGTGACAGCTCCTTTGGTTGCGTGGAATCCTTACAGATTCCAATTTTATTTCTGTTCTTTTCAGGTGGATACTGCTGCAGAAATTTCTTTTAGATTCTTTACTTTTCCGTTTCAGTGAACGGAATTTAACATGAGTTTGGGATAGGAAAAGAAATTTCTCTCGAACACGATACCGACCTTCAGAAAGAAATAATTATAAGTACAAGCTGACTATTTTTGCGTTCGCTGGCCTCGTAAGTTTTTAAAACAAATACTACCATTGTTATAATATCACACTCATCAATTGCCGAAATCGACCACTCTTTCAGAGTTTGAGCGCGTAGAAATTTGGGCCCATCTTGATAATGGACTGACAATCCATGAAATCACAAGCAAAATAGGAGGACCTTGGAATACTTAGACCTTGCGGTTTTCACGAAGAGGGCTTCACCGTGGTTACGCTTTTGAGACAGACCTTAGTTCAAGAGTTTTCTCTACCTCGGGAAGTGTCATTGCTCGTCCCGTTCATTACTGGGACCGGCCCTGTTACTTGGGCCACTCGTCGCACGTGGGGTTTCGCGCACCACCGAGGTGGCGCTATTGGCGCCGTGGCCTTTTTGCCTGGCTTGGTGCAGGAGTCACTCTCTTCACGCCCCGTAGGACGTGCAGTTGGACCCGCCAGTCCCGACACCACGCTCGCGTATATCTCTGGGCCGATGGGGCCGTCAGACACCAGCCGCTTCTTTGAGCCATCGGGTGCGGTTTCCCCCGGTGACTGCCTTGCACGCTTCGATGACCCTGCCACCACGGTAGGTGGGGCGGGATCTCGTGCTTGCTTGCGGATTCCCTGGACTTTTTCGCTGCTGCTAGCCTTGCCATTTCCCTGGCACTTTGGTCGGCTAGGAGCTTAGCTTCCAGTTTGTCACTCTCACGACATGCCGCCTGAACGGACCTACGAAGCTGCAACAAGCTATGTTTGAGGTCCTTGCTGATATTGTTGCGACTCGACGTAAAGTCGATTATCGCATTCAGCTGTTCAGCGACTACGAGCACTTTGGGCAGCGTGTCATGCTTCCTCTCCATGGCCCACATGAGCTCAGGCCCATCTATGGCCTCTCCGATTTTACCAGAGACCCCTGCTTCTGAGTATCGGATGCGCAGCTAGATCCTGCCTTCTTGCCAGGCGGGGATCTTATCAATCCTCTTTTGGCGAACGGGTTCACCTCCTCTCTCTGCGTAGTTTCATTGCGGCTCCATGCTGTTGGGTCCCCCTTCAGCCGCTATCCATAACCACGTGAAGTAGTCGCCATAGTGATCCCATGGTTGTCTATGGTCGCTTGAAGGCGAGCAGGGAGGCCCGCGTGGCTAGCAAAGCCGGTCGGTGTAGATGGAACGTACTGAAGACCTGCCAGGGTTTTAGTGGGACGGTGACAACCTATGTCGTATGAAACCTCGCCATTTCCTGTAAGTGTCACAGTACTTAGACACAGTACCGACAGTACTTAGGGAGACGACATAGGTGTCTGCCCGAAGTCGTGGTACCGTGTAAAAATTCCGTGAATCAGTCAGTTTCCGTAATTGGGGTCTTACTGACATTGACCCCAATGCGCCGTTTGGCAAAACCTCTATAGTTCGTTTATCCGTTAAAGGGGGAACTTAACGTTTCCAAAGTGCACCGCGTGGAGGCGAACTACACCACACCTCAGGGTTGAGGTGTAAGAACAGCGAGAATTCATGGAGCTAAATCTGGCGAATAGGGTGGATGCTGCAACAATTCGTACACCAATTCAATGATTTTCGTGATGGCTTTTTGAACTGTGTGAGTTTGATGAAAAATGGTTTTACAAACCGGGTCTTTTTTCACAAATTTGTTCATCCAACTGGTCCGAAAGGTCGCAATAATAATCAAAGTTTATTGTCTTACCAGTTTGCAGATAATCTATTGATAAAATTCCGATTGCATTCCAACTTCTTGGCTGATTTCTGGATACGAACTCGCTTCGGAGCCGAAGTGCCTGGTTCACATCACTCTTTAGCCTTTCATTTTGATTCAGGATCATGGTGAAAGACCCAAGTCTTATCCCTGGCGATGAGTCAACGCAGAAAATCCTTTTTATTCTTTTGAAATTGCTCCAAATGTTGCTCAAAAAGTCGCATCCGAAGGTGTTTTTGTTGCATTGTTAGCAAATGCTTCACCCATTGGGCACATAGTTTTTTGAAACCCAAAGCTTCAGCCAAAATATGCCATATTATTCCATGTGAGATGCCTATGGTGTCAGCTATCACATCCACAGTCGATCGACGATCTTCCAAAATCATATCCTGTATTTTCGCTATGATTTTCGGTGGGGATGCACTTTTTGGACGTCATGAGCATGGATCGACTTCAATGGTTGTACAGCCACGCTTACACTCCAAAACCTATCGGTTAACGGTTGAAAATGAAGGAGGAGACTCTTTTATTTTTAAACGGACAATTTCTTGTTCCGACCACATGATTACAGTTGGTGTATAATAAGTCACTATACTTTATGAATAACGACTTTATGAAAAATCACAGTAGAAACTTCCATTTCGAGGGTAAAGTTAAGCGTAAACACCAACAATTTTCATCTGTCTATAAATGCGTTTAATTTTACCATGCCCGCAATTAAATCAACCATGGTGTGGTTGATATCAATATGAGTTCTGTCAAATATACCACAAATGTAAACCTTCAACCATAATTGTACGTATTTACTGACTGAAATTTCATGTTAGTTTCATAGTTGGGCAAAATGGTAGTTTTTACTACAAGATATTTTTCTATGTATGGTTGACAGATGTAAACATTTATTTTATTTATTTACATTGCATAACGTCACAATACTATAACATAGCCTGATACACAATATCCCTCCATAATGCCTGATTCGTGGCTGCTCTTCTCCAAACCTTTGGGCACCTTGTACCCCCTAGGTCTTGCTCCACCTAGTCTGACCTTCTTGCTCGTTTCTGTCCCACGTCGTCTTGTACCAACCGGAGTCCCGTCGAACACCATTTTTGCAGGATAGTTGTCCGGCATTCTCGCAACATGTCCTGCCCAGCGTATCCTTCCAGCTTTTGCCACATTATGAATACTGGGTTCGCCGGCGAGTTGCGCGAGCTCATGGTTCATCCTTCGCTTCCATAGTCCGTCCTCCTGTACTCCAGTACTCCACCAAAGATGGTTCTTAACACCCGTCGCTCAAAAACTCCGAGTGTTCGCAGGTCTTCTTCAAGCATTGTCCACGTCTCATGGCCGTAGAGAACAACCGGTCTTATTAGCGTTTTCTACAGGATGCACTTCGTACGGGAGCTAAGTCTGTTTGACCGTAGTTGTTTGTAGAGCCCATAGCAGACACGACTTCCACTGATAATCCGCCTCCAGATCTCACGGCTGTTATCGTTGTCCGCAGTAACCAGTGAGCCAAGATAGACAAATTCATCGACTACCTCGAACTCATTGTCGTCGATCGTTACACTGCTGCCCAGTCGGGTTCTGTCGTGCTCGGTTCCGCCTGCCAGCATGTATTTCGTTTTGGACGTATTTATCTTCAACCCAATTTTCTCTGCTTCGCGCTCTAGTCTGGTGTACTGCTCTGCCACCGCCTCAAATGTTCTGCCGACAATATCCACGTCATCGGCAAAGAAGATAGATAAATTGACCGGATCTGTTGAAAATCGTGCCTCGCATATTAAACGCCGCTCGTCGCATAACACCTTCAAGAGCAATGTTGGACAGGAGGCAAGAGAGGCCATCACCTTGACGAAGCCCCCTGCTGGGTTCGAATAAACCCGATAATCCACCCGGTATCTTCACACAACACTGGGTTCCATCCGCCGTAGCCTCGATAAGTCGGGTCAGCTTTCCCGGAGCTAAGTCTATCAGCAAAGCTGCTCTTGTCAATGATCTTCCATAGCTCATATCGGGTAATTGTATCATATGCGGCTTTGAAGTCGATGAATAGATGATGCGTTGGGACTCTATATTCACGGCACTTTTGGAGGATCTGCCGCAAAGTGAAGATTTGGTCCGTTGTAGACCGTCCTTCGATGAAGCCGGCCTGATAACTTCCCACAAATCTATTTGCTTGTGGCGAAAGTCGCTGGAAGATTATTTGGGATAATGCTTTATAGGCGGCATTAAGGACAGTGATCGTACGATAGATTTCACAGTCCAGGTTGTCTTCTTTCTTTCAGATTGGGCAGATAACCCCATCCTTCCACTCCTCCGGTAGCTGTTCGGTATCCCAAATCCTGACTATGAGTCGATGCAGGCAATTTGCCAGTCTGTCCGGGCCCATCTTGATAAGTTCTGCTTCGATTCTATCCCTTTCAACCGATTTGTTGTTCTTCAGCTGCTTGATGGCATCCTTAACTTCACCTATTGTCGGAGGTGGCACATCTCCGTCACTTACTTTATCAACTACGTCTCTTCCATCGCTGTCTTGGTCCTCTTCCTGTACTCCATTCAGATGTTCATCGAAGTGCTGCTTCCACCTTTCGGTCACCTCACGATCGTCCGTCAGGATTCTCCCATCCTTATCCCGACATATTTCGGCTCGCGGCACGAAGCTTCTGCGGGATGCGCTGAGTTTCTGGTAGAACTTTCGCGTTTCATGTGAGTGGTGCAGCTGTTCTAGTTCCTCACGCTCCTCCTCCTCCTGGCGGCGCTTTTTCTTCCGGAACAGTTGGGTCTGCTGTCGCCGCTTTTGTCTGTATCGTTCCACACTATGTCGGGTAGCTTGACGCAGCATTCTTCTCATTCAACACCTGCTGACATTCATCGTCGGACAACTCGTTCTGTCGGCTTCGTTCCACATAACCTAAGACGTTCTCCGCCACGCTGCTGATAGCTGTTTTCACAGTATGCCAACAGTCCTCGAGGGGGGTTTCGAGCTAGCGCTTCCTTCAGCGCAGTTTCGAGTGATTCCGCGTAGCTTGTGGTGACGTCAGGTTGCTTCAGTCACGCGATATTATACTGTGGCGGGCGCCGGTACCGAAATTGTTCACTACGGAGTTTTGGGCGCACCTTAACCATCATTAGAAAGTGGTCGATGTTAGCGTCTCGGTAGGTTCTGACGTCGGTGATGTCTGAGAAGTGCTGGCCATCTTTCAAAACGTGATCGATTTGTGATTCCGTTTGATTCGGTGGCCTCCAGGTGTACCGATGTGGGCTGTGCTGGAAGAAGGTACTACGTACGGCCATGTTTTTGGAGGCGGCGCAGTCGATAAGTCGAAGGCTATTTTCGTTGGTCAGCTGGTGTGCGCTGAGCTTTCCAATCACCGGTTTAAACTCTTCCTCCTGGCCAACCTGAGCGTTGAAATCCCAGATGATGATTTTGATATCATGGTTTGGGCAGCGTTCGTATTTACGTTCCAGCTGCGCGTAGAATTCATCTTTATCGTCATCGGTCGTCCAAGGTGAGGGCTATGCACATAAATGATGCTGATGTAGAAGCGGCCCTTTCTGCACATTCGGGGGTTGATCGGCCACCATCCGATCACCTGCTTCTGCCACCCATCACGATGAAAGTTGTTCCCAGCTCGTGTGTTTTGAAGCTCTGGTAGATGGTATGACCATCCCGAAACGTACGCACAGTGGATCCTTTCTCAGTCGCTCCCAACATGGAGAACAGACGCTGTTTTGAGCCGCCCCTAACATGGAGAACAGACGCTCAAATGGGTGAAGCCTTGGACTTTATTTTTAAAAACCGGGGTGGCTCGCTTTTGTCTGGGCTGCTTACGGATATTTGTGGGTTTTTGAAAGAAACTCAACAAAGTTCTGCTCAGTCCCCCCACATTCTAAACAGTCCCGCCGCTCATCCGGGGCTTCTTATTCGTATATTCAGTAGCTGTCCATCATATCTGATGGAACCCCACCATACGCGACACGTGGACCCGCCGAGTTGCTTGCAGCTCAGCCCCGTAGAGTCTTAACCTACTCTACGGTCTTCCCGGACAGATGTAAACAATACATTATGAATAAGATTTCCTGATATTTTCATGTTTTTTATTCATTTTGTTAAAAACATGCTGAAGATTTTCGGTGTGCCATTTTTATCGAATACGCTCATTATTCGTTATTTGAAAAAATAAATGTTTCTTCGACCCTTTCCAGCAGATCTGCAACAGTGCTACAATGTCCGAAAAAATTAAGATTGACACTTATCACTCATCAAAACCACGTACAGCCTCCGCACTCCACCCAAACACATTTACCTGCTAACCTGGATTCCAGTCCGACTGACCAGCTGAAGGCAGCTAGGTCAGTCTGCTAGTAACTACATATACTTTTCCATGTTGCCCATCGATTATCCGCCTGACGATTAACTAGGCAACTATGTTAATCAAACAATTGATTAGCAAGTTAGCACATTCGTTTGTACACCCGGTTTCCTCGAGATGGCTCTCCATAGTGCATATCAAGTACAAGCACACGCGCCACATACCTATCATGAATGCACGAAAGATGCCGGTGGGAGTGTGATGAGAATATTGAAACAAAAACGGGCACCGATAAGCAAATACAAAGATGTTGATTTCTCTACTTTTTTCTAAAATAAAAACTAAGCTGCACATCCATTCAATCATCTGTTGATCGAGTAATGATCGTTAACCTGTTATGTGAAGAGCTGATGTTTTTCCGTTCAAATCTGGTTGATGACTATGGAATTAGGCTTGTACTGTGCGGCTTATTTGTAGCATTTTAAGCAACATCCAAATCGTTTCTAATCGCATACTTGAATGTCTACATTTAGTTTGCAACATAAATTAGAGATTCCCCCGGCGCTATCGGGTTGTCCCTCAACACCAGCGCTGTCAGTTTGTCTATCCCTCCTGTGGTTTGATTTATCTGGCAGTAATAGCGAATTTGTCTGTACATTCATCATCTCGCACAGCCACTGATAGCAAACAGCCGAACTCACGCAATCTTTGACCATAATGATTTACGGCTTGTTTACGCTTCCCTTGCTGTTTTCGGTGATCAATGGCTTTCTACGGCGATGGTTTGAATTGGCCATCCATCTGCAGAACCCTTTCAGCACTGTCAAATAGCTAAATTTGATACAACTCGAAGCCCGCAGAAGAAAGCGAAAGTTGTTCGATTTTGCTAGCCAGTTCATAACTTTCTGATGGATATTATTGCCTTTGGAAATTACGGTAACGTCCTGCAGGATTGGAAAGTTAACTCACCCATAATCCAATATTTCCGTAATGAATCCAAAATGTTGTCTCAACTTGCCAAGAGAAGTGAGATCAATAAAATCCCAAGTGTAACGACCCCAGGACGAAAGTGAAAGAACCAAAATTAAATTATCTGCTTTCCCCGGTGGCCGCTTTCCTTGCCTTCATCGCGTTGAAATCTTCCGTGTTAAAAAACCCAAAATGGACTCATACTCCGCGGAGCCGGTGATATCCAAAACTGCACCGTATTATCAGTGATCATAAAATTAAATTGCTTTGTTTTCACTTTGGCAAAGTTTTCTTTTTTATTATGGCTGGGCCTCGTGCTTCATCGCGCCGTTTTATTTCTTCAATTTCAGCGCCCAATAAGACAACAAAAAATCGCTAAAGATCTTTTCATGTCGGGTGATGTTGTATAGGAAATGCACGAAATGAGCAACGCACACCTGAGCGCCCAATTTGGTATGATCCAACGGTATGAGTGGAAAGCCGCCGCCGCCGTCGCCGCCACCGCCTATTGATCGCTTCCGCATTTTTGGTTATGCTATGATACACAATGCACATCGAACTCGAATGCAAAGTGGAGCGCCGCCCTCTCGATTCTCTTCGAGACTGCAATCCACGGCTTGGAGGAGGTTGACAATTTTTAAGTTGTAGGGTTGGTCGGATATCGAAACAATTTTAATGTGGGTTGTCAAAGATTATTACATGCAATTGTATTGTTGGTTCGATTTCCTGAGATTGCGATGCAGATAGGCAGTGGTGTAACTTTTTCCCCATTTATTTTACTACTTTAAAAGAATTTCGTTTACAATCGTTCGCAGTTCATACAATGTCATGTTTATTCTTTAAATAATTGAAACATTACACACTATACACTAGATGAACTTGAATTTTCTGCGTTATTTAATGCATATTAAGGGAATGCTAGATTTGGCAGAAAATCATGGGATATTTCATGTAAATTTAAGCCAGATAACGCCTGAATGTAGCCAATTGTATGAAAGATTGCCATATTGTTGTATGGTGCATTAAAGATTGCAAACAATTTCGTTGTTCACGCCTCCTGTTAAAATTCATTATTTATTTCTGTGTAGATTTATCTTAATTATTTTGGTAATTGTTACTTCACTTTTTTCTAAACACTTTTACGAGCGTATTAGCAGAACGATTGTAACTGGAAAACCAGAAAAAATTAAATTAACACTTCTCTTGATCACTTTAAAAAACAATAATAATAAAACACTGAAGCACTTTTTCACACTATAACTAGTAAACGCAAGCAAATTCGGTTAAATTCCACTACAGAAAGTTAATCGTTCGACAGATAGGCCTATTTTGTCTGCGACTTACAGACTTCTTCAGTGTCATCGAGTACTTGACACTGAAGCAGTCGAAGAATTAGCTTTACTAGTGAATATTTGAAAAGGTGTTTTAGTTTTGTATATTTATTTAAAAAAAACTCGCATTAATCCACCGATGGTGAGACTGAACCCTTCTTACACTTTACCAGAATAACGAACTCAAATGTGGCCAATAATGTACTGGATAGATATTTTCATTCGAAATCCCAGGAAGATCCAGGAACATTCGATATGTCATACATTCAGTTTATAAAATCAACTATTTGTCAATCCTGAACGTATTGTTCATCGAAGTGATTAACAGCCTGTTTATGTTAGGTATATAAAAGGGGAAATCACATAAATATTAGAAATTTCATATAATCAGTCCATAGAATGAATTATTAGACAATCCTAAGCGTCAATTTTGATTATCTACATGGATTCAAGATTCTTAATAAGTACATATTCGTTGAAAATAGTAAATGGAGACTTTGTGTAATTTTCGAATATACTCGTTGCGGTTCAAATCCTGACCACTCGAGCCAATCGATGCTGCTCTAATTCTATACAGTCGCATAGTGTGGCTAGTCCGCTGTATGTGCTATAAAACGCACCAGATGCGACACAATAGAATGCAAGCGGCATCGATTGGTGTGATTGGTCTTGTTTGGTTTTGCACTGCAACGAGTATATTTTCATCTCACAATTATGTGCTCTCAGGTATTGTTTTGGTCATATCTCCATGAAGAATTATCCAATCATAATGAAATTTTGATCAGTTACACCGGTACACCGGAACCGGTACACAAATAGCTCAGTATGTAATCGGAGACTAAACTGTTTGATTACTATTATAATAGGCCGTCATGTACTGTTTCGTTCAAATCTTTGTAACGAAATGTCCGAATGAAAAAAAAAATCAATAGCGTTCTATGAGAATGTTGTAGCTTCCATTTGCCGTCAACAGAACATAAATCGGTTCACCGATGGCTGAGAAACCGATGTGACATTATTTGTAACGCACACACACACTTACACACACACACACACACACACACACACACACACACACACACACACACATACACACACACACACATACACACAATAAATGTGCTCAGTTCGTCGAGCCCTCGGCCCTGTCGGCCTCGGATAAAAAGTCGAGTTTTCAAGCGATCTTAATACCCTTCTATTGATGTAAGAAGGGTAAAAAGGGATCAAGTGATGTGTTAATTTAAATTTTCCTAGTTTTCTGGTAATTGTTAGCTTAAAGTTCTCCTACATCCAATTGAGGGAAGTCCATATGGCGTAAGGTCGTTTGGCATAACGTCGTTTGGCATAAGGTCGTTTGGCATAAGTTCGTTTGGCAAAACAACAGCTTGATCTAACTGGTTATTTGGCATAATGCCGTTTGGCATAATGACCATTTGGCATAACATTTCTGAAATAACATAGAACCCAAGTGCTCATTTGGCAAAATGCCGTTTGGCATAATGACCATTTGGCATAACATTCTTGAAATAACATAGAATTCAAGTGGTCATTTGGCATAATGTCATTGGCATACTGGCATTGGCATAATATCATTGGCATAGACTATCTATATGTAAGACAATGAATTTCTGTCTGTCTGAACCTTATAGAACCGACAACTACTGAAGCGATCGGCGTGAAATTTTGAATGCGGGAGTTTTTGGGGCCGGGAAAGGTTCTTAAGATAGTTTGAGATCCCTTCCATCTCTGAAACGGGGGGCTCCCATACAAATGAAGCACAAATTTCTGTATATTTCGAGAACTAATCATTCAAAGAAAACTAAATTAAGCAGCTAAATCAAGCAATTTGAGGCGATAAACTGTGTCCAAATGACATCCTCTCACCTTGGCAATCTTTTTTGGCGTAAACTTGCCAAGGAAGCCAAAATTTTTGAAAAATCCACGCGATGAATCATCAAAGAAGACTTACATGTATCTTACAGAGCTAAGGCTTGTTCGCGACAAAATCTGGACACCCCTAAATACGGATAGCTCCGGAAATACTTCATCAACGTGTTAAATATTTCGCAGACTGATGAACGTTTATCTGTTCATTGTGTAAAATCAATTTTTGGTGATACTACTAGTTTTTAAATCGAAGATGGCGTCGGAAGAAGAGCAAGTGCAAAAAGCAATTGTGTGCGGTCGCAATGGAAATCCGAATCTGCCAGTGAGAAAAGTTGCAAAAAAACTTGGTTTTCCTGCAAGCACTGTCCATAACTTTCTTAAATCTTTCGATGCACGTTTGACAACAAGAAGGAAGGCTGGTATTGGTACAATGGATCTCGGAAGCCACCAGAAGGACGTGAAGGTGAAGCAAATGTTGCAGAAGAGATCAGATCTTTCGGTTCGTACTGTGACTAGACTTAAAAGTGTCCCCAACGGGTAAAACCCGGGGTCGCAAGTTGTATCCCGAATATTTGACGATGTTTTTCGGCGTGATAATGTGCTGGCAGACTTTAAGCAGCATCCCGGAGTGTTATGTTATACTGCCATACAACGGATCGGCGTGGAGGAGCATTTCAGGGCGAAAAAAATGGCTAAGTTTCCCAAAAAATATGTGGTTTGGCAGGTACGGTAAACAAGGAAATATACCGTTAAAAATGCCTAAAGAAGCGATTGTTACCATTCCTACGCAGCCATGATGCTCCCTCGCTATTCTGGCCTGATTTGGTATCTTGTCACTTCGCCAAAGAAGTTTTGGAATGGCATAAAGCGAATGGAGTCCATGTTGTACCGAAAGAGGCGCATCCACCTAACTGCCCGGATTTGCGACCTATCGAGCGGTATTGGGCTCTCGTGAAGAGAGAACTCTCTCAATATAAACAACAAGCTACAACTATAGAAAAAAATTCGAAAATCTTGAACAAAAGCAGCTAAATCGGTTGCAGAGAAGTCTGCACAGACCCTAATGGCTGGAGTAAACTCAAAAGATCGTAGTTCTTCATGCAGCCTAATTAAGTAATAGTAATTAGTTTTAAGATGACGAACAATCACAATTAAATGAATAAAAAATGCACCTTGGATTGAACTATCACCAAATTTGTGTTATTCCAAATTTAATCTGTCCAGATTTTGTCGCAAACAACTTGTAAGAAGGTAAGTATTTCTGATCAAATGGTGTATGAATGGAGTCATTCTGCTTAGTAGAACGAGAGTTATTAGCGTTCGAAAACCTTTCACTTTAGCGTAACGCTCTCATTTTACAAAATTTTGAAATGACACCCGGTATAGAGAAGAGAAACGTAGTCCTACGTTGAAATAAGAAAAAAATCATGGAAGGTTGCGCAAATATCCTGGAGAAATTTTTTAAACAGGCTTGATTCATTGTGCTGTAAAATGACTCCATGAAACAAACCATCCGGGAAGTAATCCTTACCAACATAATTCAGCTATTGCAGAGCATTGCGCAACATCCGGAAAGGTATCAGTGTGACAGAAAGGTAAAACAATGCGTCCATTTTCATTGACGACAGGCCTACATTTCCTCAAATTACACTTTATGGCTTCGTTTATGTGACCATAAAGACACTGTAGGCCGTAGATAATTGATGGTCGTTGAAAGCTAAGTTATTGTTGTTGCTCTATAAAGCAATATAGATTATTTCTATCTGACAAACATCACGTCATCAACGGTTGAAATCCTGTACGTGGTTGCCAAGCCCGGTACAATGCAGTTCTTCTGATAACAATCACTAGTTGAGAAAAGTGCCTTCCAATATGGTCTCCAGTCCTTGGCAAATGGCAACGATAATCTAGGGGTCTACATTGTCTCGCACAACACTTCCCGCTATTGTACTGTAACAACTAAATAACCACAACCACCAACGACAATGCAGTAACTCAATCCTCCAGATCTGTGCCGTCAGTCGGTTGGTCGTGGGTGAAAGTGAATGCGGTAATTTTTTTGTCTTTCCAAAAGCTAATTGCAAGATGTTATGCTAGTGATTCAACCAGTCGGAGGGAACCGAAACAAGGTAAAAATAGAAAGACACATGATGGTGCTCTAACCCGCTGTTTACAACCTGCGAAAACAAAATGCAATAATTTAAATCATCTCTACTGGGTGCGCGGGTAGGTGGGTGGTGAATTTCAACTTGAGTCAGCAGAAAATCATCTATCATTCCACCCCAGGACAGGAAGTAATGGCCCGCCTGTAATAGCACTTGCCCTTCCAGGGTCCCGCACAAGGTGGTCGTTTGCCCGAAACGAAAAAAACCACTCACAGTGTGTTTTCATGCGGCAGAAAATTCGACAAGTCATGGCATAACATCGGGAACAAATCGATGGCCAATTCGGAAATCAATTGCCCTCGTGCAGACCAACGGACTCTCCTCTGGCTTAGAGTGGCGCACCGTCACGTCGGCTTGATGGGAAACCAAACCATCGAAATGGCTGAAATTAGATAAGGAAATCGTTGAATGCGTTAGGTAACTTCAATTTTATAATTTCACTTTTGAACGGTGTGTTTAAATAATGTGATTCGAATGAAAGAGGGCATAGAAATTAGTAATCTGGTGAACGCACTTGCATGTTTGGTTGAAGGTCGGGGGCGGCGATGATGCAACTGATGGAAATGCTGACTCCACAGAGTGTTTTTTATGGTAACGGTTTCGGCAAATTGAATTTATTTATGTGGATAAAAGTGATATTCCGGATAGACCTGTTTCACCATCTAGCATAGATTTTTCTAACAAGAATTCTGCTACCAGCAAACTATTTGTACAGTAAAAATATATTTCATGATCTACAGTCACCGCCAAAATAAAGTGCCAACTTTTCTCATGAATACGCTTCATCTCTGAGTCATGGAAAAATTCATTGTATCGTATTCATATATTTTTATAAGCATGATAATATTATTATTTTAAAGATGCTTGTGTATTTTTGCAATGGATAATACACATTTTTGCAAAATTATTTTTTGAACCATACTTGGTGTAAATTAGGTGTTTCATAATAAAGTGCCCAATTGAAAATATGATGTGTATGTAATTTTACATCTAAACGCCCCTCGTATTCAATTTTTTGACGTTTCCAAGTGTTTGTTGTTCTTCTTACGGATTTCAGTTGTCGGTCAGAAAGATCCAGTGCGAGTTATCTAAATAACCATGGATAATACGGTGCAAGCAAACTATTCCCTTGCAGATCGAAAGATCGTGACATCGTGATCATCGCAAGATTGGTGAAAAGTATGGATACAGCAAAGCAGCGGTTACCAAACTTTTCGCAAAGTACAAATCCTATGGTTCTAGTAGCTGATCAGCCCAGGAAGGGGAAAGAAACGTAGAACAGATTCTCGAACAGATGCGAGAATCATTCGAGAAATTAAGAAAAATCCGAAGGTTACCCTCAAGGGAGATCAAGGAAGTGATTCAACAACCGATCTCGGACAGTACTCTACGCAGAGATCGCTGAACACGGTAGAAGAGCAGGTTTTGTAAGAAGTTGACTTCTATTAGCAAAGTTAACAAAGCGAAACGACTCAAATTTGCTCGGGAACATGCTGATAAACCTTTAAAATATTGGAAGACTGTTTTGTGGACTGATGAGTCCAAATTCGAGTTGTTCAACAGCAAAAAACGAGCTCATGTATGGCGTAGACCTGGAGACGCGCTTTATGATCGACATATCCAGGGCATAGTTAAGCATGGTGGAGGGAACGTGATGGTGTGGGGGTGTTTTTCTTGGGCGGGTGTTGGTGCTTTGGTAAAAATCGATGGTATTATGACAGCAGATTCCTGCATCGACATATTGCGTGAGAATTTGGAGGTTTCGTTGGTTAAAACTGGGCTGGAAAACAAATTTGTGTTCACGAAAGATGATGACCCAAAACATACCGCGAAGAAGTCGAAGGCATTCTTCCGTTCCTGCCGTATTAAACCTATGGAATGGCCCCCACAGAGTCCAGTTCTGAACCCAATAGAGAATCTGTGGGACATCTTGGATTCACGAGTTGATAAGACAGGAGTAACCAACAAACATAACTATTTTCAAGCTCTTGAGAACGCCTGGGAAGATCTTGACCCACAACAACTGAAGAATCTGGTGGAGAGTATGCCGAAACATTTGCAAAAACTGTTGAAGGCCAGGAGGACACAACAACTACTGATCACTCAACAGACTGGATCTACAACTTGTTTTTTTTTTAAAGAAAATAAGAAGTGGGCACTTTATTTTGACATGCATAAATTCTACTATAGTTTGATCTTTCTTGAAGAAAAATGAATTTGCAGGACAAGTGTTTCTTTATGTACTAGACAAGAAAAGAACATAATAAATATGCCATCAAAACAACAAAACTTAGAATTTTTCACTTATTTTACAGTTTGCTGTACAAAAAGGAGAAATTGGGGTAGGAGGGCACTTTTTTCTGGCGGTGACTGTATGTTAGGCAAAACTATGCTAAGTCCAAATATTCGACAAGGTTTATAAGTCATCTAATATTGCGAAAAACAATTTCATTTTAAATCAATTGCTTTAACTTAAGGTTTATTTACATGACTATTTACATATACATGACTCTAGCTTTAGCAAAACATTACCTTATCAATAAGACTAAGGCCGGCGTGGCCTCTGCCTGTACACAGAAGTTGTCTCCATTCTATTCGGCCCATGGCTGTCACTCGCCAGCCTCGCTGTTTGCGGAGGGTCCGCAGGTCGCCTTCTACTTGATCGATCCACCTTGCTCGTTGCGCGTCTCTTCGAGAACCATTTTCACAGGGCTGTCGTCCGACATTCTTACGACATGCCCAGCCCATCGTAGTCGACCGATTTTCGCGATGTGTACGATGGGAGGTTCTCCCAGCAACTGGTGCAATTCGTGGTTCATTCGCCTCCCTCCACGTTCCGTCTTCCATCTGCACTCCACCGTAGATGGTACGCAGCACCTTCCGTTCAAAGACTTCATGGGCGCGATGGTCCTTTACTAGCAATGTCCATGTTTCGTGGCCGTAGAGAACTACCGGTCTAATTAATGTCTTGTAGATGGTCAACTTTGTGGTTCAGCCAACTTTGTTCGATCTTCGCTTCCTTCGGAGTCCAAAGTAGGCACGATTGCTAGCCATAATGCGCCTTTTTATTTCTCTGCTGATGTCGTTATCGGCGGTCACCAATGAGCCCAGATACACGCATTCGTCTACTACCTCGATTTCATTACCGTCGATCTGAACTCGTGCTAGGAGGCTAACATTGTCTTCTCGTGAGCCTCTTCCCTTCATGTATTTTGTTTTCGACGCATTAATCACAAGCCCAATCCTACCAGCTTCAACCTTAAGTCTGATGTACGTTTCCGCCATCCGTCTCAAAGTTACGTGCTACGATATATATCAACGTCATCGGCGAAGCCAAATAGTTGGACAGACATCCTGAAAATCGTGCCACTCGTGTCTATCCCAGCTCTTCGAATCACACCCTCCAGAGCAATGTTAAACAACAAACACGACAATCCATCACCTTGCCATAATCCTCTCCGAGATTCGAAGGGACTCGAGAGCGTCCCCGATACTCGGACGACACACATCACTCGATCCATCGTTTGCTTTGATCAACCACGTCCAGTTTCTTCCGGAAATCCATATTCGTGCAATGATTTGCCATAGCTGGTCTCGATCGATTGTATCATACACGCTGATTTGGCAATTCTAGCAAAAGATGCAAATACATTTTACTGAATGACTTGTTGGTCAAGTGCACTTCATTACATTTGCATTGCGGCTATTCATGGCTGTCATTACGTTTCTATTTTGGCACAAACGATGCAAAATCAAGAAAAATAGGATTGAACACTTTAATTTGTTTTTTAAACGAAAAGAGAAAGTCCACGTAGACAGCTTCCCAAGGTTACTTTAGAACCCAATGCATTGTTCAACTTGATTTTATTTTTTTATCTTAAAGAATAGTTTCAAAATGATTCATAGAAGAATAATTTTTTATATTTAGTAATGACACTATACACGAAATTATGATTTTGTTAAAGCTTATTTCATGTACAATCTATCCACTCAATTTCGTCTTTATTACTCTTATTCTTCTACTTCTCAACCTCTCCTTCTATCCATCCGTTGGTTTGCTTCAACTTTCCTGCTTCTTGCG
>JASCZW010007668.1:0-71826 GCA_034211315.2 Aedes japonicus
TCGGGAATTGACCACGTTTTCGATCTCGATCAATAGATTTCGTAGAACTTCATCGGTTAAGGTCTTGATACCGCAGACGGCCATTAAATTATTTTTTACGGTTCGTATTAATCGCTCCCAACTACCGCCCATGTGTGGTGCCAATGGAGAGGTTGAACATCCACTCGGTCTCCTCGGTCGTGAACTCTTTCGCTATTTCGTCGTGGTTGCTAATTGTCTGAAGCCTTTGTAGCTCTCGATTTGCACCAACGAAGTTGGTACCTCGATCGCTGTAGATCTTGCGAGGTTGGCCACGACGAGCGGCAAAATTCCGGATTGCCATTATGCATGAATCGGTGTTGAGCGAATTGACGAGCTCAATATGTACTGCTCTGGTGGTCAAGCAGGTTGCCAACATTCCCCAGCGCTTTTCATGTCTTCTACCGACAACAACTTCAATGGGACCGAAGTTGTCAATGCCCGTATGAGTGAATGGCCGAGAAAATGCTTCTAGGCGTCCGGGTGGCAAGTCAGCCATAAACGGGATGTTCGGTACTGCTCGCTCGTTCTTACATTTTTGGCAATTCCGACGTACTTGGTTGTAGCATGTGCGTAAACGCGCAATTTGATACTTCTGGCGGATCTCGTTAATCACTGTTTCGTGGTTTTGGTGGTACTTATTGTGGTAGTAATGTATTATTAGAGTGGTGAGGTGGTGTTTTCTTGGGAGGATGATCGGATTTTTGCATCCTCAGTGGCAAATTGGCACGCGGCGATACGTGTCTTCATCCGCATTATCCCTCGATTATCTATCCATGGAGTAAGCTTGTACAGTGTACTTGATTTAGGAAGAGATTTAACTTGTTCTTCCATGCATTTTAAATTCCTTTGTAGAGAGCGAAATTCTTCCGGGTATCCGTCCTGCTGCGCGATCCGTATCAGTCGCGCTTCAGCTGTAGAAAGTTCACTGGTACTCAGAGGTCTCCGGTTTATGGGCTTTTTCTGTGACTGAAAGCGGCAGTTTGTGATGAATCGTAGGACTAACCCCATGACGTGGTGCAATCGCTTCCAGCTAGAGAAGTTTTGAATGCAGATGACCGGTTCCGGAGACGTATGATGCACTAACAGATTTGTCAATAATTCGGTGTCCGTTGATTTACCGCGTTGTGTAGTTGATGGCCAGTTCTCATCACCTGTCCATAGAAAACTCGGGCCTCGAAACCATCTGCTTCTGAAAGAAAGATCATGCAACCCGTCCCACTTGGTAGCGTCATCGGCCACGTTCAGTTTACTCGGTATATATCGCCATTCGTGGTTCAGTTAACTCCAGGATCTCAGTTATACGGAAACCGACAAATTGACTGTACCGCCGGTGGTCGGAATTGATCCAGCATAAGACGTCTTGGGAGTCAGACCAGTAAAACCTCTTGATATTTCTAATAGACAGCATATCACTAACCGTTTTCGAGAGCCGTGTTCCAATTACCGCCGCTTGTAATTCTAGCCGAGGGATTGACGTTAGTTTCAGAGGAGCCACTCTAACTTTAGCGGTGACGAGTGAACAATAGGTTTCTCCCGTTTTCACGAACCGTAGAAAGCACGCCGCTGCCATCCCAAATTTACCAGCGTCGACAAACGTATGGAGCTGAATCTCATTGGCGTCATTGATGGAAAATCCTGGCCAGAAACATCTAGGAATTTTTACGTTTTCTACCTGTGGTAGAACGCTTAGCCATTTTCGCCACTTTTCAAATACATCGTCGCCGACTTTTTCGTCCCATGTGATTCCGGATCGCCAGACATCTTGCAGCAAAAACTTCAGATATGCGAGAAAATGAGCAACAAGTCCAAGCGGGTCAAATATGGACATTAGAATCCGTAGTAGTTCCCGCTTTGTAGGACGTCGGTCACCGTCGAGTAATACGCCATCGAAGCGATTCCAGCCAATCTTGTAGGTGAAAGCATCCGTTGTCGTATTCCACCACATGCCTAAGACTTTCTCAGTGGCCAATTCCGTTGAATGGTTTAGACTTTTCTCTTCTATTGCATTCCGTTCTTGCAGAGCTTCTACAACTCTTCTGGAATTACTAATCCAATTGCAGATCTCGAATCCGCCCTGTGCATGTACATGCCGAACATCCTTAGATATTCGAATTGCTTCTTCTTCGGTGTCGACGCTAATCAGCATGTCATCGACGTAATGCGACTTAGTAATTGCTTCACATGCTGCTGGAAATCTCTCTTTGAAACGCTCCGCGTTTACATTTTTTACGAATTGCGCACTGCTGGGAGAGCAGCAAGCTCCGAATGTCATAACCGTCATGACATACACCACTAGTTCTCCATTGTCATCCGTCCAGTAAAAACATTGGAATTGCTGATCCTCTTGCCGAATGTTCACTTGATGGAACATCTCGCGGATGTCTCCTGTCACCGCAATCCGATGCAGTCGAAAGCGTAACAGAATGCCAAGCAGAGAACATAGCAGATCAGGACCCTTCAAGAGGACCGAATTCAACGAGACACCATAGGCTTTGGCTGCCGCATCCCACACAATGCGGATTTTTCCGGGTTTATTAAGGTTGGTTACCGAGAATATGGGCAGGAACCAAATGTCGGTGGATTGTTGCTGAATTTCGTCTTTCGAAAGCTTGCGAATATATCCTTTCGCGGTGTAGTCAGCGATCTTCTGCTGTAGTACTTTTGCGAGTTGAGGGTCGTTTTCAATTCGTTTTTCCAAGCATCGATGGCGACGTAAAGCCATCGACCGGCTATCTGGTAGACGGACGTTGTCATAGCGCCAGAGGAGACCAGTTTCATATCGGTTTCCTGAGAGGCGTGTAAGAGAGTTCAAAAGCATTTCGGCTCTTTCATCTTCTGTCGACATAAGCAACTTTGATGAACTAACTCCCAGACTGTCAATGGAGAAATAATCTTTCATCGCTTGATGGAGATCATCGTTAGATTGTTCATTTAATGACCATACGTGGAAGCTGTAGTGAAACATGCTCGGAGCATCTCCGGATCCCAGGTTGCCACAAATCGTCCAACCTAGGTGTGTTTTAGTTGCGATTGGTTCACCAAATTCGCGGCTCTTGAGAGTTAAACCCAGTTGAGCATGCTTTGTTCCGATTAGAATGCGAGGACGAGCATCGTAGTATGATGAGATGGGCAATCCTTCCAGAAAACGGTACGATCGTTTCAGCTCATCGATGTCTAAGGTTTGTAGTGGAAGCAGTAGCTCGTTGACCGTTTGCACGTCCTCTAAAGTGAACTTCTTCGCCCCTTCATACCGCCCGGCAACTTGTAGACGAACGATACTCGAATTCTTCTCAAATCGCTCGGTGCCACCCGTCCATCGAAGACATATTGGACTCGGCGTTCCATTCAGCTGTAGATCGTCGGCTAGATCTTGATCGAGCAGTGTTGTTCCTGAGCCTTCGTCAAGGAAGGCATAAGTATAGATCGTCTTTGTTGGTCCTGTTAAAGCAACCGGAAGATAGCGGAACAGGACGGCACTAGATACCGTTTGGTGTGTGTTGCAGCCAAGCTCAGTACCGACTGTCGTTTGTTGTACGGATTTTGAATTATCTGTCATCGCACTACTTTGCGGCTGTCCTTTCAGCTCGTTATGCAATAACTCATGGTGTCTAAAGGCACAGCCGTTCTTACCACACGGTTTCGCTTTGCATGACCCTTTATGCTGGCGAAGACACGTTCGGCAAAGCTGAAACTCACGAATGACCGCCCATCTGGACTCTCTGGAAAGCTCCAAAAATCGCTTGCATTTTTCCACTGACTTACACGTTCCTTTACACACTGGACAGGTTTCTTTCGGCCCCGTAGATGTTTCTGTTGATTTGGAAGAAGATTTGGTGTTCACATCGTACTTTGCCGGTGTTCCGGAATGAGCATTGAGATATGCTTCACCTTTTTTGTTACGACGAACGTCGTTTCGAGTTGGCTTCGGCTGCAACGATTCAGTCGGGAACGTTACAGTGCTAGCTGCTTCCGACAAGGAATAGATCCACTTACTGAAAGTTACCAAGTTGACCGTCAGTTGTGCTTTTCGATGCTGAGCCCAGTTAAGTTTGAGCGATGGAGGTAGTTTTCCGACAAACTGGTGCAACAGTGTTACATTATACATGTACTCATCTAGGCCGCATGATTCCACCGTCGCACAGAAGTTCTGCACGCTAACAGCGAACTCCACCAGCGTCTCGAGACGTTCTTCACGAATGGGCGGTAGAGAGCTGATCTTATTGATTAACGAGTGTATGATGATCTCTGGTTGACCGTACAGCATCTTCAAGGTATCCAATATGCCATGTACATTTCCTGGATGCATCAGTCGGCATTTCACTGATTCATAGGCTTTCCCTTTTAAGCTTCTTTGCAATCGCACTAGATTTGCTTCCTCCGTAAAGCCGCACATTGCGGTAGTACTATTGTACATTGAAAAGAAAATAGGCCATTCTTCCGGGTTACCAGAAAACTGCGGCAAGTCCTTGGAAACTGCTTGTCTGGCTGCAATTTTGGAGCGTGAGAGTTGGAATGGGTCATGATCATCTGGTTGCGCTGCTTGCATCGGATAATTTTTTCTAAGAGAGTTGAATTCACTAAAGATCGTGGAACTCGACTCAACACTGGTTGGATTCGAGTAGACTGAGGTTGGATGTTGGGATTGAAATATTTTGACATTCCAATGGCTGTCTGTTGACGTTGTCCGAGCTCCTGCCGCGCTGGTTGCTGATCTTGTTGATTTAGCCCCTGCAGTGCTGGTTGCCCATGGGACTGCTGCAATGCCTCTGATTGACAGTCTTTTTCAATCCAATCCACCACCCGACTCCGAGAGTTTTCCCTACCGGAAACCCGACTTGATCCTCTTTCACTTGCTAGTTCTTCCAGGATCATGTACTTTCGCTCCAGAAATGCTCTATGCTTCTCCACTTCTTGCTGTTCAACCACCCGACGTCGTTCTGCTTGTTGCTCTTCGAAAGCCCTTTCCTCTTCCAACCGCTGTAGCTGCAATTTCGCACGGTTTCGAGCTGACCTCTGAGATGACGAACATGAAACATCCGACGATGCTTCATCTAGTTGGATGACGGGTAATCCTGCCTGCGACGAAACAAACAGCTTCTTTTCTGTCGCTCTGGTCTTCTGCGATACTCCTCGATTCGATTGTCGTGAATGATTCCTTTGGTTGATGGAGCGAACTCCGGCGGGATCAGATGACTTAGATAGTTCCTGTTTTCCGCTTGATGGGATAATTACTGCAGCCGTAGATACATTTCGTTTTGGTGTCGCACCTTTCGACAAGAGCTCATTGTTGGTATCCTTCGACGCTAGATCCTTGTCTGAAGTTGACGTTGTTCGCCGGTTCCATGTTGATGTCTTACAGTTGGCACAACTCCAGCTTTGTTCGACAACTTCCTCAGTAACTCCAACGCATTGGTAGTGATGCCATCCATCACACTTGTCACACTGCACCATTTCATCCGAATCAGGTCCTCTACAGCACTTGCAGGTGTATCCATCGACGGTTTTCTCCAGTTCATCCACATCACCACATTGCGCACCCTCATGCACAATACCTACCACATTATCATCCTTGGCCTTCTGCCGATCAATTTGACCACTCACCCTATTACCTTTTCCGTCGGACTTTGAACCCCGAATTGACATGCTTACAAACCGATGCTTGGATCCACATTTATTCTAATTATACTCTCCTGAATTTGTATATCTCACAGGAAATTATATTCTCGCTACAACCTGATTAAACGTGTTTTTTCTTCTGGTCGAGAATCATAATAACGGAAACATCCCGTTGAAACTGAATTTCAACAGACACTATCTTGTTCATTCGCGATAAAATAAGCGCAAAAATTAATGTTGCTAAACCGCCCGTTAGATATGCAACCTGCATAACAAAACTGTGTACACCACGTGGTGAATGCATCTAAAATTATGTGCCAAGTGAGTTCATCAATAAGGATACGTCATTTTGAGACAAAGTTGTGTTTACCGACATAAATACAAAAAATATAAAAGTAGTTTGGTGTGGCGCAAATCAAATACAAAACTAGTGGTGGTGTTAGGGTGTGGCTATGGCGTCATATGATGTTGGAAATCTGGTGTTTATAGATGAGATTATAAACTAAAACATAACATGAAGATTTTGAAGGAAAATGTTATCGCTACGAGGAAAAACTCATCCTTGGTAAAGATTTTCATTTCCAGCTGGATAATGATTTAAGACATTCCGCGCATGTTTTAAGTGAATGGATCCCTTGCAACGTACCCCACTGGCTTAACACTTCGCCGACTGTGACTCGGATCTTAATCCCATTGGACATTTGTGGGATGATCTGAAAGAACGGATCCGGAAACATGAAATCCAGATCAAGAAGCAGTTCTAGGTTTTTTTTTTCATTAGGGCGAATCTAACATCGAGAGACACTCTTTGATTGCATTCTCTTTCCTTCATATTTCAGTCACTTTTACGTTTTTCATTTTACTATCTACTGTAGAGCATGTTAGTAGCACTGTTGTGTTTCGATTTGTACTAAAGAACCCCTCGAAAGTTTTATAATGGCGCTGTAACAAATGAAAGAGAGCGAGACCGGAGAGAATCTCTCAATGTTAGATTCGCCCTAATAAAAAAGACCCTTAGAGTAGACGAGGGTTCTAATGGACGGCCGAATGAAATGAAACACCACCCAAAGACACAATAAACGATGCAGTTCTATGCCCAATCATTTGAAGGATGTCCTTAAAGCTGCATGGCGCCATACGAAGTACAAGCAACAAGTTTTCAAAACACAAATAGGAGTAGGATGCTCAATCGCGAATACTTTTTCCCCAGCCATTTCTATGAACTCATTGTTTGTTTCTGGTTATTGTATACACTAATGAATCAAAATAAATCGATCATCATAATGCCTACATAATTATGTGGAATATCGCTGATTATATCCCGTAACCTTAGTTCGTCAAACTATTTGCTTCGTGATACAGAATGTGAAAGTCTATTATCCTTTACATATTTCAAACTGTGTTGTGAATTTTAATGCAGAAAGATTTTCAATTTTACCTGTTGACTTAAGCAGTTTCTGGGGCATGGAATATTTCCAAATAATAAGCTAAAAAAATTATACCGTATGCGTGATAATGTTTGCACCATCAAACAATGTCAATGCTAAAAAAATACAAAAATTTCGGTTTCGTTTTTTATTTATTCAAAAGGGATGTTTCTAAGAGTGCTATGCAAACTATCGATCGTGTTTGCACTTGCTCCAATTACGGCTTCCATACGCTTTCGGAGCCCACCACAGGACCTAATAATGTAACCTGGATCCATTTCCTCCCTTAGCTCAGTCGGTAAAGGTGCGGCTACAAAGCAACACAATGCTGGAGGTGGCTGGGTTCGATTCCCGGTCCGGACTAGGAATTTTTCGTTATTGAAAATTTCTCGACGCCCTGGGCATATGGTATAATTGTACTTTATAACTGTGGAAGTGCTTTTATCACACTAAGAGCATCCGTATCGGGCGAAACTATCTAGGCAACTAAAATATTAGCGCATCGAGCTGTCTTTTTAGTTTAGTCACTCAATCACACACCGGTTGCTACAATATTTTGTTAGCGTGTTCTGTATCGGTCGCTGCTAAACTAGTGGTCCATCATTAGTTTGACAGATTCGGTAATTGTCATAAACATAGTCATTTGGGATGGCTTTCTTCGTGATTTATCTTGAAGAGACGTTTGGTTGGAACCATTGGTCTCTGGGAACCACTGGGGTTTGGACGAACATATAAATGTCCGTTCCTATAAGTTTCGCCAAATCACCCCAGAGGTTTCCAGAGGGGCCAATGGTGGCTAATGGTTCTCTTTCATACCAACCAAAAATCTATCCAGGAGAAATCATGAAAAAGCCATCGCACGACCCCATTGATAAAATTCTTAGAATTATACCAAATTGGCTTAAAGTTGATAAAGCAATATTTTTTTTAAATCAAATTAAAAAAATGCCACTAATCCTGATTGCGTAAACAAAAATAAACAACAAACCAATTGGAGATTTTTGATAATTGGCAGTCGAATAGCAACCATCTCTCGCGCCACCATCGCGTTGCTAAATTTTAACGCCTGATGCTTTCCGATAGTCGCGCCACAATTTTGCTAGTGCTTTTAGTTGCGCCCGATACGGTTTGATGTGATGGTGTAGACGATCAAATATAGTTTAGTCGCGCACCGGTAAGGCTGCTCTAAGAAAAACCACCGACGTCGACTGGGATTAAACCCAGACCCACTGGGGTGCCAAGAAGCAGTCACGCTTACCACTACACCACCGACGCCGGCCGAGAGTAAGCAATAGAAGAAGCAATTAGAAAGAAGGATCCATTTCTCTCCGGGTATAGGTCAATGTTTATCTGAGGATGGGGTTTAGAACAGGCCTTCATTATGCGCCATACTGAGTAATCCAGTCGATTAAGATCGGGACTGGATGGCGGGCACATATCCTCCGCCTACGGCATATGTACCTGCAACCTGAATGCGGTTCGAGAGGTGAAATGGAGCCCCATGTTGTTGAAATACAACATTTGGCTTCCGGCCGTACTGCTCTTTGATCCACGGAAGAACATACTTACTTAAATTCCCGATTTAGACCTCCGTGTTTACTTTGTCGCCTTCTAGAATAAACACCGGCTTGATTTTTTTTGCCATCGGGAGCCACCAATCCAAACACCATAACGCTAGCAGGATGCTTGGTCAGATACACGTATCTATGCTCGTCGACCACGAGATACGAGGTCGGCGGTAAACCTGCACTCGACGGTGAACAGGATTGCCAATTTTTTTGCGCTTTATAGAGCTCAAGATCTTCTTACATCGCCCGACTAGTAGCCCCCGGAAGTGGTTGGTAATGTGAGTTTTTCTTCGTGCCCTCGATTTTGCCCCGCAATCTTTCTTTACGATCTTCCGTGCCGTAAAGTCGCTTATCTCGTGTACCTTCGCCATTTTTCCCCTTGGAGGCACTGAATTTCCCAGAACCTTCTTTTTGATGGCAGCGATAACCATGGGAATGCGAGCTGACTTCGGACGACCTGTGATCACCATTGCGGATAGATAGCCCATTATTATCTCAGCCTAAGACCCTTTACACGGTCCACCGGGACACTCCCATTGCGTTTGAAATGTTTTTTTACGACTTTGGCGCGTGGGACAAATCACGAATACGCAGCCACTTCGTCATGGAGCATCTGTCACAAAGGAAATCGGCTTCTTATACTCGCAGCCTACTATGATATGAATAATAGCTTATATGCATCCAAAAACCCAAGGCATTGTATGCACAGGTTAAATGGAAACCTTATTTCTACGATGGTGCAAAATCATCGCGCATACTGTACAACAAGTCTGAAGTGGCATTTGAATGTATTGATCCAATGCTTTAAGGAGTGTATCGAAAAGTAGTTATAAACTTCCAAATAATAAAATAGGCATGAAAACATGGTTAAAATCAACATACTATTTCAGTTTATTATAGCTTAACATGTTTACAAAAGACCAAACGGAAAACTAGTCATCATGTTCATTTCTGTAGAATGCCCGTACCTTTGATTTGACACCTGCCATCAAATTCTGCACAGTGACCTTTTGTGCACTTCCTGGATGCCGCTGCCCAATTTTTCTTAAAATCGGTCATGTTTTGGGACACTGTACCATCCTTCTTAAATATACGCTTGACTATTGCCCAATAGCGTTCGATCGGTCGCAACTGAGGACATTTCTTTGGGCTGATGTCTTTTTCTACGAACTTGATGTTATTCTCCGTCAGCCACTGTAGAGTGGATTTGGCGTAATGTGCCGATGCCAAATCTGGCCAGACGAGAGGAGGGGACTGGTGCTTTCTATACAATGGTAGCAACCTGTTCTTCAAACATTCCTTTGATTAATCCAGCATTCTATAGTTCCTTTTGTATAGAAAATTGAAGAACGCAAGCCACGTGTGCAAATAGCTTGCCAAATGAGCACCTTCTGACCGAATTTCTCCATCGCAACAGTCGTATCTGCGGTTGGCACACGTTCCCCAACAGATTTAGTATAAAACCGCGGCCCCGGTAGCGTTCTTGAATCTTCTTTAACGTATGTTTCGTCATCCATCAAAATGCACTGGTCGACATTGGTCCAAAATGCAGGCTGTACAGCTTTCGAGCCCTGGTTTTGGCACGAGACTTTTGTTCCGGAGTTTGTTTGGGCACTTTCTGCTTTTTGTACGTCTTCAAGTCATTCCTGCGCTTGATTCGTTGAATCATTCCGATGCTGGTCCTGAACTTCTGGCTAGATCGCGAGTAGAGGCAGATTTGTTCCAGTTGATAATCCACAACTTTTTGGTCCAAATCGGGGTTGCTGGAGCCGGGTTTCCGGCCACTTCTTGGTAAATCCTTGAGGGAGCACTCCTTACCAAACTTTTTCGATGATGCGTTTTACACTTGCCGGGTGAACATTTACTCTTTTTCGCAATCTGGTTGTAAGTAACACCTTTTCGGTGCACCAAGTGTGCAGAATTTTTCTTTTAGTCTCAAATTCAATTCGCGACATTTTGAATACAACTTTATCAACGGAAATGAATGAACCGAATAATCATTTTTGACATGTAAACAAAGCAAATGGCGCTTACACGCTAAAAATATATACAGTAGTTTGTGCGTAATAACGCATCGAATGTTTATAACTACTTTTCGATACACTCCTTATTAACTCATTTTTAGTCGATCACGACGAACAAGATGCACATATGCTGTATTGTGGCTAATACAAAGTTATAAGAAAACCACAGGGTACATTTCTGCATATTTTTTTCTACTTTGAAACTCTGGGACAGGTTGAGGTTAAGAAACTAGGTAAATTCAAACTAACACTTGTTTACTTTTTAAAAATGAAAAATAAAACCGAATTTGAATCCCTCTTTCACTACTCATGTATTTTATCATAAACTGTGGAATGGATTCATTTATTCCATAAAATTAAAAGAACTGTGTTTAAACAAAGCTCTTTTGATAATCATGGGAAAAACTGGCCTGAGGTATGATTTTTGTGATGAGGCCTTGGGCAAGGAAAAGGCTTTAGTCATTTAATATCTGGATGCACTGTTTGTTTTACTGCAGCATGATTAGTGGTATTCGTAAATAAGCTTGAGGTGTAAAATCGGAGTAATTTTTCACTATTTTTCTTTTAAAGTGCAATCAATGACTTTCATTTATAGTACTCAACATTTTAATTTCAATAACATGGTTCCGAGATAGATCCGTTGTTTTGCGACCAAATATTAAATGACTTAAGCTTTACGTAATACGGCATTACAGGATGAGTTGGCATTTCTGTTAGTGTAGTATATGAAGTCAGTGAAGGTCATAAAAATGAGAAGCATGTATGAATTTTAATTTTCGATGTTATTCCTTGTTATCGATAGACCAACTAGAAGGAGAAAAGCAAGTTTGGGTTTCCGGTTTTTTACTTGGCAACTATTTAAAACTTCCTCCAATTAGCAGATAATAGTGCGTAACCATCAACTGTAGAAAAAGTGCACTACATTACTATAGTTTTTACCTTTATACTAGTTTTAATAGAGAAAGTTTCCTAAATCCTGATTTTTTATTTTCAATGTTTTATTCCTTTGTCTCGCGTTAGCCACGATGCTGATCGATTGACATTTGAATGAACCGAGAGCCGATTGCACTGACATGTCTGTCGCAAAATGGTTTAACACCATAGGTATATTATTCTAGCAGGTGAGGCCGGCCATGTGGTCGTAACAATCCTGTTTGGTATATCTATAATATTTGTCTTATTTTAGTTTAGGTCAAACCTTTTTCCCTTTGCCCTTTGGGATCGTCACAACTAGCTCACACGATATCTTCAGGCATGTTATTCCATATTTAAACCAAACGTTTATTAAAAATTTCCACGGATAGTCCTTTGTTATTTTCCAGTTTGCCCAGCGTGTAGCTTCATGCATAGACGTCGAGAAGATTTAAATCAGGTGAAGAGGCAGGTCATTCTTTCGACGAAATTAAATCAGGTTAATTGACCTATCTCCAAGCCTGTTTAGCTTACGCCTGGTGGGACGGTTGCAGATTCTTGTTGGAAGCAGTATTGTGCATTCTTATAGTGCTTCTTGATGAAGGAAAGCAAATGGTTCTTCAAAACATTATCGATGTTATATTTAATGTTGATTATAAAACCAGGTTCAGTAAACAGCAATGGAATCTTCAAAGTTTTGAAGAAACACCCCGAACCATCGTCCTTTAAACAGCTAGTATATCATGAGAAAAATTAGATAGGAGTGCTGCATACACCCGATCATTTTGCTGGCTGTGGTGATCCTGTAGCATGAACATAGCACTATCGTCCAGATCACGAATTTACGAGGAAACATGCTCCCAGCGCCTAAACTTGAAACTTTACAGCAAAGTAATGTTCTACAACATGGTTAGTATCTCTAAGGCTCATTTTTGGATGTTAATTAAAATTAGGATGGTCCCCATTTTCACGGAAATACAAAAACTAACTTTTTTATTTGCAGAAATAGTAAAATTTTGTTCAAACGAGTTGTAGAACTTTTGAAGGCGTGTATTTTCATATATTAATTTGCCGCTACCTTTAACCAATCAATAGTTATTGAAGTTTTTCTTCTAAAACCATTCCAGATTCCAATGCAATTTTCTCAAGATACAGAAATAACATATCTCTAGTTTTCACATATGTTAAACAATATAAATTGCCCTTTCAAATGACGTCTATAATTTTTTTTTGTGTTTGCCCCAATCATATAAATCAACATTTGAAAAGGGCGTATTTTTTTAAAAATAAACTTCAATAACTATTGATTGGTTGAAGCTAGCGGCAATGTTTGCATACCAAAGTACGCGTCTTTAAAATACAACTCGCGTCGGAATACAACTGTACGGTGGGCATTGAAATATAAAAAGTTAGGGGAAAAAAAGCATTTTTTATGGTACACCCTAAGTTGATGAGGGAAAATTGCTCTAAATCGGTCAATTTTAAAGCTGCAAAAAATGTATATATGATAATTCCATGAAATTTTTTGCGCTACAACTTTGCCCAAGAGTGTAAACGCCTATTTCTGCAAATAAAAAAGTTAGTTTTTGTATTTCCGTGAAAATGGGGACCACACTCATTTTAATTAACATAAAAAATGGCCCTTATTGACACAAACCATGTTGTAGAACATCACTTTGCTGTAAAGTTTCAAGTTTAGGCGCATGGTTCCTCGTAAATTCGTGATCTGGACCATAGCGCATTGTTTCGTCCGAAAACAGAACTTCACATCACCTTGCCACGTGAGCAGCTTCTGACATCTTTCAACTCTTGCAATCTTCTGCTTTACAGCTAAGACGTGCACCCGTTGTTTTTTGTATGGATGTCCAAGGTCGTCTAAACACTCCTGATCGTTCACTACGACCTTCCCAGTTCTTTGATTTTCTTTCGGCCAGACTTACCAGGACTCCGCCGAATTCGCTCTCTCACTCGTTTGATGGCTTCCGGACACCTGACAGTGTGTTTACGGCCAGGTCTGGGAGGTATTTTTCAAGAAACGGTTCCGTCGTAGCGTTTGATTGTGTGAAAGATGAATCTTCCGTTTCTGCCGAATGGTTTCATTTTTTTCAAAATAGTACACGGTTAAAAACAGATTTATCATTAGCTCCCTTCATGATTACTACGAGTATCAAACAAATGAAAATTCTAAACAAACTTGCAAGCCGTATTGACAGTTGGATACACTCTAAAAGAAAAAAATATCCAAGCATGTCTGTGATTAAACCATCAAAGCTTACACATGTTTAAAAACACTGACATGAATTACCACTCAACGCTGTATATCTGCTGCGGAAACTGTACCTGCTTTGGAAACTGAGAATTATATCTTCAAATAGGAGAAAGAGAGAGTGAGCACCGTTACGTATTCCCTTAAAACATCATATTTAAACATCGTTTCCTGGTCTATAAGAGATTCTTATTTCCCAACCCTTCGCAATAATTGTTCACCAAGGTTTTCTGCGACAAACCAGAAATTTTGTTTTCCACGTAGCACACCAACTGACGCATTTATAATTTTTCCCCGAATAGACGTAACGTGTCGATCAATCAAATGTTTATAGGAAGCTTTTTCCTGACTGACAATTTCTTGCTACTGAACATATACAGCAATCATCTGAATAACTCGGTGAGTGGTGCTATCTACCAACCCACCTCGAATCTACGCCCGTCTTCTGTCCAATAGATTACCTTTTTGATGAAATGTAAACATTGTCGAGAAAAAACTTGTTGCCTCCATGATATCTATAAACAGTCGAGAAATTCCTGTATTCAGATTCACAAAGAGCCAAAAGCCAACCGACATTTTTCATCCAGGCGAAATGAAATCTTCCTTTTCTTTCAGGCCGTGTCATTGTGGATGCTTTTTTTTCACCACAAATTTCCGTATCCAAAAATTCCCGGTTCCATCTCGATGCAGCGCAAACGTCGGCGTCATCATCACCGTTCCCCACATACTTTCCGACAGCGGAACAAAACATTCAATTGCTCTGAAAATCGTGGAAATTGATTTTATTCAAATCCATTTTCCGCCCGCTTGCAGAAAAAGAAGCTCACCTAACTTGCTTTTCGGAGGGAGGTTTTCATCTTCTATATCACCGCAGTTGCCATTGGGCGATCTCGATTCGTTTTTTTCGGAATCAATTTATTTACTTCGGTTAATCGAAGTTTTTAAGAACGGAAACTTTTTGCTAGATCATCGAATGAATGGGCTTTTAAAATCAGCGATATTTAATTATGGCATAATGAAGCAGAATTCAGAATTTTCCGTGAACTGGAAAGCAATATTGGCAAATCCAAGTAAAACTTTCATAAATTGGAATAGATAATTACATTTTGCTATCTTTTAGATGGGAATCGTCGGCATCATCTGTTGACCATCAACAACTTTGCTAAGACAGCACCAAATAACATTTTTACTGAGCGTTATCTGTAAAATTTAGTCTCATTTTAGCTTCATTAAAATTCCTCAATTTTCAAGGATTTTTTTTTTCTGCATAATTGTATGTCTAAGAAATGTTCAATAGCTAGAGGATAGACCAACAGAGATTCCTCGACTTAAGAAAGTTTTTCAATGCGGTAAGTTATTTTATTTGGAATTATCTTATAGCGAATCAACATTTTTTTCTGAGTTTTTATTGTTTTCGGGACACTCTATATATAATAAATACCATAACAAATACGTATGCTTAATTTTCTTTTAATTTTAGTTAAACCTCTCAACGGAATCCACAAAGCAGAGGTATTGGGTGGGTTGTGTTATTTCTTTTTAATTCCGGCTGGCCCACAATTAATACGTTGCGGATGCGTTAGCGTGAATTTGACAGTTTTCCCAAAGGCTTTCTGTACAATTCACCTCAAAGGAAAGCTGACGTATCTATTGTGGGCAAGCCGTTATCCTTTGACAGATACGCGTATGTCTTCTCCTATATGCAGACTTCTTCACTGCTTCGTACTCAGACACCCCCGAGTAAGGTCGGTTATTCTATCCCAAACCCATGTTAAATTCCGTTTACTGAAACGGAAAATTACAGAATCAAAAAGAAATTTCTGCAGCAGTATCCACCTGAAAAGAACAAAAAATAAAATTGGAATTTCTAAGGTTTCCACGCAAACTAATGGGAGCTGTCACTTTTCCTTTTGGAAAAAGATTCCGCTCGATTATTCCGTAAGTGAAGGTGACATTTTGTTCCATGCAGATCAACTGTCAAAATTCCGCTTGGTAATATTGAACAAAATTCCGTAACCTCTTTAGTTTTTGGGTCGATACTGGCCTGTAACCGAGAGAGTTTGAAATTAGAAAGACGAAATACGCGTATCTGCCAAAAGGCTTTTCAAGTTCATATACCGTAAGTCTACTATATTTTGCGCATTGCCTAATTTTGCGCAGTTTTGTATATTTGGTGCTGTAACTATGATTTGCTGCATTTTTTAGATTGACTTTCGATTCGAATAGCTTGTTAATTGTGTTGACTTTCGGTTAATGGGATACATGTTGAGAAAAAAATTCTCATACCTAAAACCGCGGTTCGTAAACAGTTGTGCGCACTTCTAAATCATCAAATTTTCCGCCCTGTTAGCGTATGTGCTAAGACAAGTGTCAATTATCACAAGAGATTTTATTACCAGATAAACAGTTCAAAAAGCTGAAATCACTACCAAATAAGGGAAACAGGTATGTACTACATTCATCACATAACATTTCTGCTGTTTGTGTAACACTTTATCAGAAAATTTGCATAATTTGATGCGCAAAATATGGCATAATTTTTTTCACCATGTTCCTTATTGTTTACAGTTCATCATGTTGGCTTCCGAGGGAAAGTATAAGCGGTATTCTTCGGATAATTTGGCCAAAGCCATGCAAATGGTCACTCGTGGCATCTCAGTTCGACAGGGTGCCATTCCGTTGAAGATGGATTTGGTGAATCAAAATTGCCTGGTAAGATCAAACAAACCATTTATATATATTGCATGGTACTAAAAAGATTTTTCGTTTGTTACAGTTGATCAACGTGCAGTTTTTCTTAATATCACCTAACAATTGCTTACAATCTGAGCACATCACTTACTCCACTCGAAATTAACCAATGGTGAAAGAAACTGCTATTGCTGAAAAAGAGGCCACTACAAGTTTTTCCCATGAAACCGCGGGACAGAACACCAATGATGTTTTTTGAAAAGCGTTCCGTTTACCCGTTGTTCAATCTTATAAGGCAAAGATAAAACGGAAACCGATATCTTGTCAACCTGCACGACAAATAATCCACACATATTTTTTGGCAAAAATCCATGGAAAATTCCACATAATACTGATGTGTTCACAAATGAATAGAAGTTTCTGAGAAACACAAATGAAAAATTTACTAACTATCGCTTTTTAAACATAAATCGATTTATAGCTAGGTCGCAAATTAGTAGACTTGCCCTATTTTACTATCAAAATTCTTTTATATTGCTAAAACTACCACACAAATTTGTTCAATGTTTGCATAAGTATTTATTAGTTTATTATGGTGCGCAAAATTAGGAACACAAGTGCGCAAAATATAGAATATCTTAATTTTAGTGCGCATAATTAGGAACACATTACATCAATCCAGAAATTACTTTTTTAATAAATTTTCGATCAGTTACGAGGTGTACTGCATTGCGCTCTTTAATAGACTTGACACAACGTAATAAGAGCAAGACAAGAATTGTGTAACTCTTTCTAGGCCTTTTCCATAACGATATCAAATTTACAATTTCTTAAATGCGCAAAATATAAGCGCAAAGCGAATAGACAATCGGATCGGCATTTTTCCTCGAAACGCCCATTACTGCGAGCGAACGTTTTTTCAAGCCTCCGAAAATATCAACAAACCTTTAGTGCTGTCAATCTGTGGGATTGCAGGATTCCATTGCTGCCCTAGTCAAAAGAGACTGAATTCAGAATGTAAAAATTAGAACAATCGATTTCCTGTCGAAGTCTGGGGAAAAGTCATTCGACCTGTCCAATGAATACGACGTCGCCTCTTTATCAACTTTCAGCCGTTTACCCAACAAACATCAAGGTCGAATAACCGCTTGACAACTAAATTTAGAGAAATTATTCAGCTTTCTAGAAGAAAAAGCTGAACATCTTCTCCAAATTGGTTCGAGCAAACAGTTATTCAGCATTGCAGGTGGTAGTTATTGCGTTCAATAAGAGAGCTAGTGTCAGACCGATGATAACGCCGTTTCTCTTTGTCCTTGAACGTAAATATACCACTGCAGCAAATGGTAGAATTTGGCCATCTCATCAAACAATCAACATTGATATATAAATCGTTCCATCCATCCGCTTGTGTTATTACTGTTCGTGATTGAATGGTGATTGGCGAAAATCATGATCGGACAAGAAAACCTTAGTAAGTTGTTTCATGTCAATGTTAACCAGAATTATGGTTACGGGATAGAATATCAGAGCATGAGCATGAGTCTGATTTACCGCCCGACGTTGCTACTCCGTTATTGCCAGATAAGCTGTTATCACACAGAGAACCAAAAGATGATGCTTGGGACTAGCAAACATCCTCAATGTGTTAAAACTGGTGATCCCAAACTGAGGCAATACCGGCGCCAGCTCTCGCACCGAATGCAGGTCAAGTCGGCCGAGGGGAATGGGTAGGAATATGTTGACGTGATACTCGCTTTGAAGCCGAGAAAACCTACTGCACTTCCACTGAGAAATCACTGGGATAGTTGGATAAAATGGTTGCGGTAGCGGATCCGTTTTGGTAAACGGTGTGCTGAATTCAACCGACGTCGGCAGGAAAACAAGATATTTAACTATGTTCCCGATTTATTTTCTGCACAGAGATGCACATCAAAGTTGTTCAAATTTTGGACACCGATTTAAACCAACAGTAAGGATGCTGTTGGGGCCGACTCACAAGTTGTGGGTGGTATATTTCAATGGAATACAAGAATACGTTCAAATATCCAATTTGACGACTGATTTGAACCAACAGCAAGATGATGTTGGACCACGCACTAGTTTGGTGGTTCATGAAAAAGACCCATGCTACACCGCAGTAACAAATCTCATTGAATGTCAGAAGATCCAATTGAAGAGACAAGACAATTGACAAAAAAATAAGCAAGGCTGAAATCATCCATGAAGTCAAATCAATAAAACAACACTGTCAAATACAATGATGTTGTGAATTACAACAAAGTAATGACAAAGATTGAACTGCAAAATCAGACACCAGCCTAAATTGCACAGCAGCGCTGCATGAATCAGATCAGACCAGGAAATGAAAAATACATTCAGTAATAAGTGTATTGGCACAGATTTCCGTTCTTGTACTCAAGAGCACTAGACATTTATAAACATAAGAGGAGAAGAAAGAATCAAAATGATAATTGGACACATACGACATACCAATTAAAAGTAGGTTGTATATACTCGGTTAAAAATATGAAACTATTTTTATGTTAATACACAAATCACGAAAACAAGTAATGATAAAAATGGTAATAATGATGATAAATATAAATGGTAATGGAAATATATAAACAATGTCGCGAACTCAAAGAGAAGTGTTCGACGTTTGAGAATATTCAGCGAATGCTCAGTTCACTTTACCGAGTTTTCTCGGTTGTTCGGTTCAATATCCCTACTTTACCGTAACTGTTCGGTTAATCTTTCATTTTTATTCGTCAAACATATCACATAGTAACCGAAATTCGGGCTTGACTACAAAATGCCACCCGGAAAACAATATATAAACGATTTATTCGGTTTCTTGTTGGTAAACCGATGTTGTTCCACAGAAAATTGAACCGAGTTCGGTGTTATGTTCTTAGTTGTATAGACTCAATTTACATTTAACTAATTATAATGTTTGAAAATGGAAATATCCTTCTAATCAATATGCAACCCTAGAAGTGGACAGCAACTTCTGTTAGAACTAAATATGTGAAGAGAAAGTATTCATAGGTCCATAAGAGCAAGGCAAGTTGTAAAATTGAATAGAAGTTGTTGAAATTGATCGTAGGGCATGTTTGAAAGGCTGCATCCGATCAAGCATGACAATCTCTTGCCTAGCTTCTCCAAGTGCGGGGTAGGCAACGGGACTCCTTGACTCAGCAAAAGTGCCCGCTTGATCGTGCTCATATACCGCCAATGGCACAGAACAGTTCTAGCGATGTGAAATTTCTTTTTACACTTCCTTGAAGCTACATGGGACAGCAATAAATTTCCAATTTAAGGTTTTGAGTCTAAACTTCTAATTTTTACCGGTATTGTTTCTCATTTACTTTCAGAGAGTCGTAAGCTTCAGAGAGAAACCCTGTAAAGTGTTGTATGCTGATCTTCTAATAGCATGTTTTGATGGAGTCCCCATCATGGATTGAAATAATTTAACTAATTATGTTTTGTTGTTGCTGAAGCACGTAATCAATTATAATGTTTGAAAATATAGATAGACCTAATGCTTGAGATACATTTTTGTTCTTTGTGTTTCCAACTATGGCCTATTATTTTCTTTACATAGTATAATGTGGGCATTGCTAAAATTTGGTGCTACAGTTTTTAAATGGCTTATCTTAATAAAAGCGTGTTCCGATTATCGAATGCTGATAAATCCTATTCAAAAACATTTTTTACATCCTAGAATGTGTGAGCTGTTTAGTGGAATACCTGTTAACTATAAGAAGATGAGAAGAACACATTAGTCATTTTTCCATATAATTCCAACTACATTCCGTTTATGTGATAGATACGCGAAATTCAAGTCTACTGTGTGACAGATTTATTCAATTCCGTACTTTATGATCTTGACAGATACGCTAAGTCTACATGTGCAGATTTCTTCAGTGTCGTGTACTAATAACTCGACTGCTCGAAATAAGAGTACACGACACTTAAGAAGTCTGCACATTGCTAGACGAAAAACGCGTATCTGTCAAGATAAGCAATTTTTTGTGTTTAACTAGTAGATTTTCATTATTTTATTTCTTTTTACAGAATAATCTGTGAAATTTTGTCTATAATAAAGTAAAAATAGCTTACACTCCCGTTCCATTCTACTAAGTGACTAGGTAAATCTGTTTTCCTACTTTGAGACAATTTTTTATCTTTTTCTCACACAAAAATGCTACTCAATTTTTGTAAAAGGTGTATCTACTTGTAACCGCATTGTGAATTCTCCTCTATTCGTCAACGCCTTGTAAATTCATGTTTACTTAAATAGTTCATTATGTTGGCAGCAAAAAGCTTCAATGGAAATATGCCGTCAGTTGTTTGTAATAGATTGTCAGTTTTTTTTATGTTGTAGTGGAGACAAAATCCACAAATACGCCACCTAGTAGGGAAAAGGGAAGCAGTATTAAACTTTTCAGACTTCAGAACTATTGCATCGTAGAGAATTTAACAGATTCGGCCTTAAAAGCGTAGTGAAAAGAATGACATGAAAAGAAATAAATTATCTCTCTAATCCACCAATAGGAGGAATCTGCGCAGTAAACATTAGGCTCTTACAAATCTATCGCGCGTCCATCTATTTAATTCTGTGGAGTGCTTGGTAGAGAACAGTTGATTGTCTCGAAAGTTGATAAGATATTAAAACTAATTTCTAACTGCGGAATTTGCTGAAACTAAACTCGAAGTAAGTCTTCGCGCGTGTTTAAGTGGTGTTTGATCATCTTCCATTGATTTTGTATATTTTTTCACATTTGCAGCCAAATCTGTCGAGTGAGAGGGATTTGAAAGAAATCGATTCGCGATTAGTGTAATTGAGTAAATTCAGGTAAGCCTCAAATAAAGCAAATAAAGAAAGTTGTGGACTCGGGAAGCTACAAAAAGTTAACCGGTAAGTGTAATTATTCTATTATTCGAGTGCATATTTTAATTTTTGTCGCTTTGCAGGAACGAATTGCTGCGTTGATGTTGATGGGTGTGAAGAAACCATCAATGGCAGCTTCAAGGTCAGTGTCCTTCAGTGTTTCAAGGTTTTATTTTTTATTTTTTAAAAAGTGATCAAATTAAGTGTTAATTTTAAATTCTCCTAGTTTCCCAATATCACAATCGTTCTACTAATACGCTCAAAAAAGTTAAAAAAAATATAGTGTTTAAAAAAGTTAAAGTGAACTTCAAGGTGCTGAAGAAACACATTCGTTCGGTGCACAAAATCACCACAAGCAAAAAATCAAGCATACCGCTAAGATGTCCCCAGTGTTGGTCGATTTTAAGTTTTTTGAATAAGTTCCAAAAACATTTCATGTCACATAATCGTCCCAGCGCCATGGATAAAGACAACGGAAGCTCTTCCGAATGTGAACTTCCGCCTTCTTTTACACCAACTGAAGATCATTCAATGCAGAACTGTTGTATTGAAACCCCAGTTTTTTATCAGGATGACGTTTCTCTGGACGATTTGACTGAGAAGTTCATGGAGATGATCACGGAACTTCGATGTGATGTATCACTTCCTGAAAAGAAGGGACTTCCTGAAAGAAGGACTGCAAAATCGTTGAATTCATTGTGTTCAAACAATGCGTCCATTGATTTGAATCTGTGATATTTCAACATAAACTGCTAATATCCTTCTGATGCTCAAAAAAGTTTAAGCTTGATTTTCTTTTTTAACAGGAACAAGATTATTCAAGCATGAGTACCGTAACCAACTATGTAGCTGCGCAACGCAATGACCCTCCTCACATCGTGTGTTGCTCTGAAAGATTTAAAAAAGGCGAACTATTTGTCATTTTTACAAATCATTTCGTTGCTTGCGGAACATCAGGAGAACTGGTGGTGGAAATCTTACTGAAGTTATTTTCTGTAATCGGAATAAATGTCCCTGTTCTACTTAAGAAACTGTATGATCTCACCGCCATCAATCTATGGAATATAAAACAATGTTCCGAGAGCACTAAAGTAACAGAGCTTACATTGCGCCTAAGGGAGTTCGAGTCAGCTTAGTATTTAGGGCATCATATTACTTCATATAACTTATAAAGTGTATTAATGTACCCGAAAATGTAACCGAGAATTCATAAAAATATTGTTTTATTTTAATTATAAGTTTTCTTTTATTAAATTTAGTGAACCAAAGTTCACTGAGGCAATTCCGAATATTTTCAGATAAATAACACTCAATTTTGGATTATTTTTACTGTGAAGTCAATCTTCCTACAACAGTTAATTTCACTCACCACAGAGTCTATTCAGATTACTCAAAATTGGATACTCTGTGAATTATTCAATTATGACTGGTTTTACTTAGCTGTCAAGATGAGTGAAAATGACTTAATTTTGGATAGTTTGGTCTCTCCGTGTAGGGGACATAAACCCCGACAGATCCGCCGGTGTGCAAGACACGAGGGTACGATACAAGACCGTTTTTGAACCCGAAATCGACCAGACGTTGATGACGGCAAACCCAGCAACTCATCTGTCTTCGAGGGACGTCCGACGCGGACCACCACCACTTTAAGGTCAGGATCTGATAAGTGAGAAGCTCAAACACTCACTCAACTGAACTCAAAACTAAAAGTAGCGTGAGGTCACAATAAGGCCTATGTTTGAAATAGGTTTGCTTGAATTTAAATTTGAGTTCTTACATATAGAATCGAAATACAGATCGATAAATTTGGTTAAATTGAATTAAATTACGCGAACGAATTTTGCGATAAATAAATCAATTACTTCTAGTTTGGTCGTTAGTTCTCCGCTAGTTTTTCGCGTGATACATTAAAATTTTGAAATTAATTTAGATTGGTTTAAGTTTAATAGTAGCTAAACAATCCCCTTTTGATGAATTATTGAGTTTTCTTTCTATGAATTTTTGATTCAATTGAATAATATTAGTTGAATTCTGTTTAATTGCCGTAAGACGATTGAATTAGGACTTTTGGTTCTGAAAAACTGCATAACCTGCCCTGAGATGGCAGTCTTATTCTGGGCGATTCAATAAGGCGGTAACGGTCTTTCATTAGAAGGGTCCTTCATTGGAAGGTAGCGCATAAGCCGTTTACTTTGGGAGCAGAATAGAACGTTACGTACATAAAAATTGAAATAATCAACTTTTTTACTTTTTTCGTAACAAAATGAAACTCGGCCATAAGATGCACTTTTATACTTTAATCTTGTTGTCAATTTTGTTACCCGATAGGTTAAAAATAAAACCTTGACAAAGTGAATCAAGCTGCCGTAAATGGGATCCGTTTTCCTACTTTTAGACATTTTTGTATGAAAATTAGTGTAATTTCAAACATTTCATTTATGAATCAAAATTTTGTGGTCGTGCAAATTCGTCATGCTAATATTGTAGCGTTTTCTTCCTCGATAGGAATCATAATCAGTCCGCTAATACGATATAGTACGGACTTACTTCAAAACCCCACTACCCAGTCTTCGAAGTCTGCATGAGTGTGCCTCCTGTTTCAATATGAGACAAGGTATGATGGTGATGAAGCATTGACTTGTGAAGCCGCGAGAGGGTAGTAGTACTGGCCATTGACATTTGACGAAATGTCGGTTAATGAAACCGAGAAGGGAGACTAACGAAATGACGACATTTTGAGCCCTCTTACTTTATACCCAACACCCCTACTTTTTTTATTGTTATCGTAAATATCGCTTACCATTTAATTCATACATCACAGCACAATCAGAAACGAAGAAGTTCTTATGGCTGTTGGTGCAAAAGGCGTCAACTCGCAAAGAACTGATGAACAATGGGGACCCTGATTTCAAAAAAGGACTTATTTCACTGTTCAAACTTTACTTAAGGCGTCTGACCGTTTTAAAGGAGCTGAACGGCAGAACGTCAGATTAGCTTCAGAACTCCTCAGCCATACGACCGTCGTGAATCTTCGTCGGAATATCGAAGAGTGTCGTGAGGCAATTCTTCTCTCAGAGATTATTGAAACCATTGATAGATGTTTTGACTTGATGAATTCCCACCAGCTGCATCAAGATATTCCGTTCAAGCCAGCCTATGACACAGATTAGGGTATACAGAATGAAATTCTTGACAATATGGCCTCTATGATGCAGAATATAAGGACTCAATTGTAGCAACATTGTTTGCCTGCAGCAACGTATCTTCAGGTAAATAATTTATTATCGTATTCTTTTCTAAAGACCCTCCCTTATCTCTCAGAGTCTATGTTAATTTTAAATAGATCGACTTGTGGCAAACATCTTTCTTTTTTTGTACTTTGGTTCATGTATACCTTTGAATTTCGAATAATTTGATTATTCTTACCTTTACAGTTAATGCATATACAATTACTTTCTCGTATTTATGTACTTAGAATTGCAGATTTTACAAAAAGGCGTCTTTGTATATATCGTGGCCATAAAAAAAAATCTTGGTGTGCATATTAAGTTCGATATTTATTTCACATTAACATACAAGGGAAATCAAGACTTCCTAGAAAATCAGTTCACAATTTTAAGACTTAAAGGCAATAATGACAGCTAAATGCAAATGACTGTTTCAGCCAACCGATTCCTGGAACAATATGGCCAATCGCCTGTTTAAATAACATTCACAATATCGTTGGAATAAGTTCTAATGTACCCGAAAAAATCGGTTTCGGAACACCTTACATATGGAAAAGCAAACCATCAAGAAACTAAAGATCCAATTCCCTGATATTCCTGATAAACTAAACGGATAAATATCAGGGTGAAACACATGAATGAACTACAAGAGACAGAGATTGAACGCAAAGTTGACATAGGACTACGTAGCAATATCTAATGACTCAAAATAATTTTTTTCCCAATATTTCATGACGATCGCCATTTGTAAAATTGCTATTTGGTATGCTGCCATAATCTTGCGCTTCTGAATAATATAAAGACCGTTTAAATTTCAGAGGTGTGTTTGAAATACACAAGATTTACGTTATGCGGCGAAGGGAAAACGGACTCTATTGCGGCCATCGCTGGCTGGCTGCAAATTGACAAAAATGTGCAAAGGTATGATAGGTAGTTATGTTCCAATCAAACTTACTCTTTGGCTGGGAAAATCAAATTGATCGTCCTTAAAAGGACGTATTTTCAATGATCCATGCTTGATCGATCTTCTTTGGACCCGTGGTAAGACTTATTCACATCTTTATTAATATAGTGTGACGATTCGTTAGCCAGCGTCATATTTGCAACAGTTGTTAGCAGATATTTGCAATCAATTATTAGTTACTGTTCATGCTAATGTTGCTAGTTATTGCACTTTCTGCATACATACATTCGCGATGATGATGATGGTGGCTGGCTTATAGCAATCATACTACTCAACTTAGCGCCTTAGGGGCTGTTTATAAACCACGAAGACTTTTCTTGGGGGAGGGGGGGGGGGGGGGGCCAAAGTCTACGCTCCATGCAAAAATTTAAAAAATTGTATGGAATTGTCAACGAGGGGGGAGGGGGTTTAGGGACAGGCCCTTACCGAAAGATGGCTGCCAACTAGATCAAATACATGCACCTCGTGGTTGTGCCAACCCGCTGGCTACAAATTCACAACTGGCTGCCCATCACACAACAACTGCATAACCAATAGCTGCCTAGCCAAAGGCGGTGGAGGTGTCAGCTACCAGCTACACAATGGTTGCTCGCCAGTGCACCCTCAAGTGTTCTTGTCCCGCCAACTGCCAGGTCAGTTCTGGCTCATTGCCGCCCCGCATGATGTTGCGAAACGAATGGATCAAATGGCGAAGGTGCACCTCTAATGCGCCGTTAATTGCTGCATGTGAGACCCCTTTACTTACATTTGAAGTCTGTGATAGAAAAAATACGCATTTAATAAATTTCATATATTAGGTTGTTTTTCTTCAAGACGAGAAAACGGAGGATGCAGTTGAAGTAAACAGTTAATGTTTGATTTTATGGTTTAGCTTTTACTTTTTGTTGGATTTGCATTTTATTGTATGTACCTTCTTATGAGCAAAACCAAACAAACCAAACCAATTCGATGGATCGATAGGTACCTTATATAAACTGGTAATCTCATCAGACATGTATCGCAGATTGTGAATGTAAGCAAAGAATAAATAACTTTATTATCTTTAATGCATTAATCAATTTTTACGTGTCGGAAGAAGTTGCCTCAGCTTTATTTTTATTTATTTATTTTCATTTAATATTTTTTTAGAAAACATTGCGCTGATATTTCCGCAGTGCAAAAAAATGCTGTCAAAACAGCAAATTCCGGGGATTGTGGGTTTGCTGATCGTTCAGCCAATCACAAGCAAGTTTGCTGAAGTAACAGTGAAGTGCTGTCAGTTTCAAGAAATTTAATTTTGCTGTAATAACAGTAACATTTAGTTTGCTGGTTTTACAGCTCGGCAAAATACAGCAAAGTCTTGCTGATTTCCAGCGAAAAAAAATGAGTGTGTAGTGAATCCCACAGGTACTACTGTAATTTTTAATTAATGGAATGAACCCTCCGAATCTCATTTGTTACTACGGTAATTATACAAAAAAGCGGGTAGATAAATACAGCGGAAAAACTAATTAATGTGATATAACCTCAATGGAACTGACTATCAGCTTCGGGTCTTGGCAAAGAATCCCTACTGAGACGTCAAGCCGGTCAGTTCAGCGCGAGGGTGCGAATTTCTCAATATATGATTGCAAAAACTGCAATTGCGTTTTTCCCACCTTTTCAACATTTGTGTGTACCGCCAATGATACCGTATTAATCATTTGATAAATTACTTTCGAGGATTTCAAAAGCTAATGATGAAAGTGCAATGTTTGTCATTTGCGGCCTCAATGTCGTCAGTTAAAGTACGCTGACTTCGAAGAAGTTTTCTGAGTTTGACTTTTGTCAGATTCAAGTAGAAACGGCCGCGTGTGGCGCTGCCTGCTGCGATGATGACAAAAACAAAACATGTCAGCCACGGTACATAGATTAATTTTCAATCAGAAAAACTACTTTTATATAAATTTCTGCTGATCGTTATCGCAATTTACGAGCAATTTTCAGTTCTGTTCTGGTGTACTAATGTTTTAATTGCAAAATCGGCCAAAAGTCGAAATAACCTAAAAAAAAAATAGTGGCTCTAATAGCAGAACATGAAGTGTGTTTTTCCCAAATGCAATGCTCAGGAAGTGTAAATGTTTCGGGTGCCTTATGCCGGCAAATACATCTTTCAAAGGTGGACGAAAGTGGTCAATGTATTGGGGCTTGGATCTGGGCGAATCTGCCACAGACATTTCACTTCGGATGCGTTTGTCGAGAGTAAGTATAAACATAACTTTCATTCCTCCGCAATCCCTAATGATTATTATCAATTTACAGACACCCGCACGAAGCTCAAGTCAATAGTGATTCCGTTAATTCTACTTCCTACTGACGCTAGAAAGGTTGCTTGGAAGAGGAGATGCTGCATCAAAGGTTGTTTAATCAATAAAGCTAGTTATCTTGAGAAATTCCCACTGAACGGATATGTTGCGTTTGTTAAATGGACGCAAATTCTAGGAATACCGGATAATGAGTTACCAAAAGCCACCTCTCTACGCATTTGCAGGAAGCGCCTTGCAAAAAAGGAATTTGTTAAAGGTTATTTTATCATTTCAGGGAAATCGTTTTCGCTCTTGTTCCATAGTGCACTACCGTAAGGTCGTCATCCACCACTCACCGATCTATTGACCGCTCAACATATAATCATCGTTGTTGAAAAATACTACTGTTACTTGTTATAGTATTGATATTGCTGTTTATTATAATTGCACATAAATAATGATAATACGCCAGCAGTGGGTGGTGTATGGGGCATAAGCGGTGAATGATGACCTTACTTCCGACAATGCGTGAATATGAACGAAAATACTTAATACTAAAGGGTGACCCATTTACCCAAGTTATTTCACCATCGTAAAAAATAGAAGTACAACTGTTTGTGATATTACTTATGTATGTGATATTTACTATGTGGGACAAAGTACCACTATGACAAAGTGAGCAAATAATTCGATTTCAGTTGATAAAAATCTTTTTCGTTTCTATTTGTAGTGCGGACTCGGTACCTGAACCCCAGTGCTGCTCCTAACCAAAACATGGTTCGTTCAGTGAAGGCAACTTCTATACATCGCCGTACAACTTCATCGTCACCCCAGTTTTGGTTGCATGATCACACTTATTGCAAAGAAGATATACAGTAGCCTGGGTCATTAGCTATGGAAGAAAAAAATATTCGCTCCCTATTGATTTTTGGAAGCATTGTGGATCCTATAATAACTATGCTAAATTTCAGATCGATCGGTGAAACTATATTTTTGCGTTCGAGGTTTTAATTTTACATAGGATTTTATATGGGAAAACTTACTTTTATGTAGAATAATCTGGCGAGGTGACCCGTTGCCATCTAAAAATAAGTGAACCAAATTTTCCTCTTGGAAATTTTTCAAGGAAACTTTTCTTCCAAGACCGCAAAGCGATCCGACAATTGTGGAAAAAGTTATTGTGCTAAAACTGATTACAATCCAAACGAACGGCTCATTGAACTGTTTTTCCTAACAACACTGCCACCTGCAGCATGGCCTATAGCCTGCTGCTGTCGGTGCGAAGCAACCACGTTGTTTCGAGGCGTTCACTCAGCATGGAGGAAAGCCGTTATCATGCACATAGAACGGTTTGACAGTTGACTCCGTTTGAACAAAGTTATAAATAGCTTCCGTTGCAAGTTCGAATTATAATCTGTTACTTGAAGAAAATGGAACGGTGGGATTCCTTTTGTTGGCCTAGTTTTGAACTCGTTCAAAGCCAAAATAATGCCAACAAAAAGGGATGCGCTTCAAGTGATGTTTTATTATAATTACTTGAAGCATTATGCCATCCCAGAGTGCATCGAAGAAGTGGCTAAAATGGTTGTAAAGTTAAAATGAAAGTTAAAATGGTTTTGAAGTTAAGTGAAGTATTGAAGTCTTAGTAGCGGCACATTGACTGAAATACGATTTTTTGCGATGTCATATTTGTATGATGTACCAATTATGTTAATTGTACCGATATTTTGAATTCTAAAGTTGAGAGTAAATTGTCTGAAAACGATAATTCTCGAGTACTTTTTCAAACAGACGTATCTGATTTGGTAAACAAAGAGGGGAAGTAAGATTCAAACGTTAAATTCTTGAAACCCTTTGCACTTTCATGCAAAGTAGGGCCACCAACACAAGGAATAACATTTCCCCAACATGATGGTGATGCTACTTTCCGTGAGGGTGCTGAGAGTTTTTAGAAATTTTTGTTTGAATCTTACTTCCCCTCTTTGTTTACAAAATCAGATACGTCTGTTTGAAAAAGTACTCGAGAATTATTCGTTTTTCCGAGCATCTGTTTTTGCAGAGCTTCAGGTTCAGCCTATATTTCTTTTTTAGGAGGTCTTACTCTACTCTTGATGTTTTTCGTTGAAATGTTTAATTGTTTAGATAATTTTTTTTGCAAAAACATGTAATCGCTATAAAAATTACGCTTGCGTATAAATGGCCCCGTTAAAAATGATAGGTCCACTATACCGGGAGCGTCTGCACAGTATCATCCAAACCAAAGATTTTATGCGCATGATATCGGCTTCTCCCCATGCCAAGTGAACGCCCCGCAACAACGTGGTTGCTTCGCGCCGACAGCAGCAGGCTACAGGCCATGCTGAGGTGGCAGTGTTGTTAGGAAAAACAGTTCATTGAGCCGTTCGTTTGGATTGTAATCAGTTTTAGCTTTATAACTTTTTCCACAATCGTCGGATCGCTTTGCGGTCTTCGAAGAAAAGTTTCCTTGAAAAATTTCTAAGAAGAAAATTGGGTTCACTTATTTTTAGATGGCAACGGGTCACCTCGCCAGATTATTCTATGTAAAAGTAAGTTTTCCCATATAAAATCCTATGTAAAATTAAAACCTCGAACGCAAAAATATAGTTTCACCGATCGAGCTGAAATTTTGCACAGTTATTAAAGAACCTAAAAGGCTTCCAAAAATCAAAAGGGAACTGGAATTTGAATTTTGAGTTGTTGCTATGTGTTCGGGTGTACTATCAAAGGTACCAAAATTTCCAAAGGACAAAGACATGGGTGCACTGAAAACGTCTGGAAAACCAACAAAAAACTCAGTAGCCTTTAAGTCAGCACTTCCATGATAGCGATTATCATACAGGTAGCTTTTGAGCTTAGAGAAAAAATATGCAGGAAAAATGACGGCATCGATCGAAGTTTTTTGAAAAACGATGATGCATCATATTCCATGCAAAACATGAAGCTTCATAAATTGTATTTACCTTTCGATGGCAATAATTAGAAAAGTAACTAGAAATGAGAAGAAAAAATAGTATTTTCCATTTAATTCCAACTACCTTTATTGTTTATCTTGACAGATACGCGTATTTCGTCTACAATGTGCAGACTTCTTCAGTGTCGTGTACTTATAACTCGACACAGAAGAAGTACTAAGACACTGAGGAAGTCTGCAGTCATCTTCCTTCAGAAAGTAAACAATGAAGTCTGTTACTAGACAATTCAGGAGATACATATTAACCTGTACTTGAGTATAGTAGGGATGGCGCTTATTCAAGAAACATTCCAATTCACCATTCGTCTTCTCTGCTTTAATATACCGGTATATAAAGTAGCGGGTCACTTAGTCGTCAAGAACTCTACACCATGCGCTTGTCCAGCGGTTGGGCATTTTATCTCCAAAATAACTCTTGATATCGAGTCCATCAGGGATACTGCCTATGCACGATTGATATTGGTGGATAACAAACCCTGTTTTCTTCATATTCGGATTCCGCTTTTTTTTTATAACAAATCGGTCTGGCACTTATTTTGAGAACGGAACTCGATCGTGTTAATATGTCTACCTCTTACATGCTTTGCAAGTGCTGACTCTGGAGCAACTGAAATAAATGGACGCAGTAACAGGATCATGTAGATTTGATTTGAAATTACCTGCCAGTATTTTCGTAATTGAGTCTGATAATATCTGCTCCCGTTTTGTAGTATCGGTGCAAACTATTAGCTTAACTTGTCGTACACAGCAAAGACCCTGAATTGGTTTGGAACCCCATTGTGATGTTTTTTTCTGCTCTACAAAATCTCCATGCTTGTTTTGCATCGGTGCAAGTTAACATTTCCATAGTGGTAAATCTGGAAATTTAAAGAAGAAACAACTTGATATGAACTACTAGCCTAACACTCCAAACAAGAAAGAAAAATTCTCGCCTGTGTCTTAAATCATCCAAAAATGTTTATGCATTATTTATCGCAAAGCAAAGGAATTCAATGGACGATTTAGAAAGATTGATTGCATCACGGATTAAGACAAAAAATGCTGAAATATTTACTTAGCCCCCCACTTTGCGAAATCACCTTAGAACTTTGAAGGATATCCAAAGTTGTTAGAAATCAATGAAAAGTAGTAAATTTTAGTCATGCAAACACTTAGTGGTTAATCTGCAACAAATACGCGATAATGTGTTGGGCTTCAAATGGTGAGTTGACAATTTCTAAGGAGGGTGCGACCGACCTCTGGTCCTCACAAGTTCCTACCTCACGCCTCCACGAGTCATATGATCACAAAAGACTGCCAGCTGAAACATGGAGACGCTGGTTGGCGTAGCCTGGGCAATGTTGTCAATCCGACAATAGCGAAGTGAGGGGGTGCGACCGGTAAATCATATCATAATTTTCCATTCTCATATCTTTCAGGTCTTCCAGGGCGTCAGGTAGTATAAAATAATTTAAAATTTAAAATTCTTTTTTTTTTATGGCGGTCATACATTGCCTGCATTTTCTGGTTCATAACCCAAGGAGCATTGCTGGTTTTATCATGGTTTTATAGCATTCTTGAAGTCTAGTTCATGCTCTTCAGAACCCTTACAAAACCAAAATTGTTACTTGGGAATGGATGCGCAAGTTTGTCTACAATTGCAACAAAACAGCAGTCGGCACACATGTAATTTTCAGTTCATATTACAATATACCTTCACTAAATATTTTATCTTATAGGACATTGTTTATTCATAGCCATTATCATTCATCTCTATCATCTTTATCATCATTATTATCATTTTTATCATTACTTGTTTTTTTAAATTAAAATGTATAAATGTTAGATCTGTAAAATTTAACAAACTTTTTCAGGATACCACAAATCAAGATTCTGGTGAAATGCTGCTATCAGTGAAAACGAACGAAAACGCGCTCAAGCGTGAACCACGGAACTCTACACTATAACACTTGACTACATTTCTTGCATTTCAGGATCAATCGAATGGAGATCGTATATAATAGATATGAATGATTGGATTATTTTTCATTTACATAAATATATACACTATTATATAAATATTTCATGGGAACGGGAGGAACCATCAGGGCACCCGATTGAAGCACTCTGGATGGGGAGAGTGGAAATGCCAACTCCCCATTGCTAACAGTTTGTGAATAAAGGGCGGGCTCTTCTCCCCGCCCATTGGGGCATCCTTATGTTAGATAGCTTGCTCTTGTGACCAATTGTTCAGTCTTGTTGTTGGAAGGAGATTCGTTATATCCCTGTGGATACGTATAAGTGATGTTGCCTATCGATCCACCAAACCCCTTTTTGGCCCTTCATACAATGGCATGACTAGGATAATCAGTGGTTATTTAAGCTTGATCAAGTCTAACAGAGAGGAGAGCCTATTGCTGTCGGACGTAGTTTCCGTGCTACAATGGGTGGTAGTACATATCATACATACATCATACATACAACAAACACGCGATAATGTGTTAACACACGCTTTGTTCCGGCTTTGAAGGAGCAATCCAGATCCCACAACTTATTATCACGACAGAGCTTGAGGTAACTTCCTGAGGAGTATCTGCCGGATGTGTGCTCTGGAGGACGCACCCTTTAGTGTGAAGAAACATATTATGTGATTGGCACTCAACACTGCTAATCCTTCCCTAATTGGACGAACAGAATCTCCCACGTAGTCGAGAATATCCGCTAGTTCTAGCGAAACATCTTGCTCCGGTACTACAAGATAAAAAATGGAACAACTTTAAACATTGATTTCAATGTATTTTCCATGACATCAGGAGTATAAAGTTTGCAATCACAAATTCAAAATATTCACGGTGTTCAGGATTGCCAGCGTTTTCCGGGTACACGAACAGTCAATATAACCTAAGTTTCGTTGCAATCGAATAAAATATTGTTTTTGGCCTGTAAAATGTTCTTAAACATTGATAATTCAACCATATTCTGCATAAAATTTCACATTCAAAACATTAGTCGAATTATAAAGTTCATCACTTTTGATTTATTTTGTAAACTAGTGTTATATGCACATCAACAAAATTGTTTAAAATTTTCTCGTAATTTCTGAGAATAATATGGAGTGTAGTGCAGGAATAAGTTAGGAAAATTAGAAAGGTTTTTCTTTTCGTATTTACAACCAATATGTCAACTTTACCATCGGCGATTAGTTTAGGAGCCCGCCACAAGTGGCGCATATGATTCTGTCGAATTTGTCAATACTTGTAAATTCTGCTTGGCAGAATTCGGACAGAGGTAACATGTAAGAACGAATTTGATCTTCATGATTTCTGCGAGTGCCAGCACATGTTGCGTGGAATTCTTTTCCACGTGAACCATAGCAGTGGAAAGTAAGTCGGTCATCGGTAATGACACGGTTCTTCACTTGGCCCGGCCTTATTCGCGAGTGTAACATTTGGACACTATACGTGGGGTGGCGTTTCGCGATGTGAAAATATTATGCGACGGTGTGCAGACGTGGTAAAAAAACAAATCAACACAAAAGCTAGAACTCGTGTTGAAGTCTCGCGTACTGAAATTTAAATGCGTGCAAACAACTTAACTGTCAGTTATTTAACGCTCAAAAAAGTTTTAAAAAAAAATAGTGTTTGAAAAAAAAAGGAAAAGTATTTATAGCAGTTTTCTTATAGAAAAAACTTAATTCATAAAATTCTCAAAAACTATGAGTTAGATCAACAGGTGAGCGGTTTCTATGGTTCAAAAACTATAATCATCGCATAGTTCTTAACAAATAACTTACAACTTTAAATAAAAAAAAATGGATGATAAATCAAAAAAACTTTCCGTCGTTGATGCGTGACTTATATGATAGGTAACAGGGTTACTGAGATTTCAGTATCATTTTTGACATTTGCTGTTCTTCTGCTATTGGTGAAACCGATTGCCGGATTTCAGGAAAGAAGGAAATCGTTGGTTAACAAGCAGCAAATCGTTTTGCTGGAATGAAAATCAAAAATTGGGTGTATGGATTCATATTGTACAAGCAGGAGTGCCTGAAAAAAAAACGTATTTTTCCATAAATTAAAGCTCACAAAGGACCTCTAAAGTATTGGCCTGATTTGGCAAGCTGCCACTACAACATAAAAGTACTAACGTGGCATCGAGACAATGGGATGGATTTCTTTGAAAAGGAATTCAATTCACCCAACTGCCCTCAATTCCGCCCAATTGAGCAGTTATGTAACAGAAGTTGAAGAAGAGTGGGAAGGTGACTCGGGATGTAAGAGATGTAGAGATGGTGTAACAAAATGCCGCTCATGTTAGCCAACAAAATGTCTAAATTATGATGAGTGGTATTCACAGAAACGTTCGAGATACGATAAATGACCCTTAGTTTGAATACTATACATTAATATTTCATTAACATCGTTCCGAAATAGATCCGTTTTTTGCGTCCGGATATTAATTGGCTCAAACTTTAAGCTTATGCTCCAAGAATTTTGTTTCGAGTGTACTATCGAACCCTTGACCTTCGAATTGGAAAAGTGTTGCTTGTTTTACTCAAGATTGAAATAAGAATCCGTAGAACTTTTAATTTTCAATGGCAGTTGGATTAATGCTTTAAGATTGTTTAAAACTTCGCAATATTTATTAATTGTTCTTCAATTCCAACGAACCAACGATAATGTGAATGAATTTCAAAGTCCTTTAAAGCAGTTTTGTTTCCCAAAGGGAAAGAGTGAATTGTGGCTTGTGGCTTGAATGCCAGAAATAGGATCAAAACCCTATAAATCCTTCAGTTGCAAATTGGTTCACTCAACTAGCTCGTGGCTGGAAATATATAAATTCAGAATTATAAATTTATAAACTTTGGGCTGCCAGATATTGCTGGTATTTGCACTTAGGGTTTCAGCTTACACGTGGCCTTCTCAGTGTTCTATTTGCTTTTTGGATTAACGCATACACGCACAGTGTGCTTAATTAATCTTGGCCGAAAAGTGACGGAGGCGTAAATACCATAAAACAATGCTCGCACTCCTTTTCCCTAGTGCCCGGCTGATGGGTCTTGGCACCTACCTGAAGCACTCCGGTAGCAGCATGCGACATTCCACAGGAGAAAGGCTTTTTTGGGGCTCAGAACGAGATTCATCGTCATTGTAACAAGGCGCGCTTGCCACCTGAGTCGGCAAACCCAGCCTGCGGTATTCAGTGGCATTAATTACACTTACCTAAACATTAATTATGTCTATTCTTCTTGAAAGGGAAATCATAGACTCTCGAAGCGGAACGGCGGGCACTCGGAAGGAAATTGTGTCTGCAGGAAAAAGCTTATTAGTTTTAATTCAATTTTGTTTAATTAGCACCGTTGTTGCCAATTTCAATATGCAGTTGAATCGCCTTTGTATTAATATTGAGATATATTCTAGGGAATTAATCATTTTGACACAATCGTTCAAGTATTTGTGTATTAAAACCATATAACCAGCTGAAAAGAAGTATGTTACACAATACTTACAAATTTATCAGAATTCAGTTTTAAAGACTGGAACGCGCAAACATTGGTAGACAAAAAATCATTTCTTTCAGTCAAAATTCATAATGCAAAAATCTTTTTATTTTTATTTTGGTTTGCCAAATCCGAACTGCCGTGCCATCAGCTTAACTCCTTCCAATAAATTTAGCACAGTGGTCTCATCGACTTTATTCACCGCCGAACTCCAGCTAGATTTAAACTGCTGTTAGTTTTCCATGGATTTATTAGTTTTTGAGATTCCGTTTGACCAAGGCCCAATACCGTTCGATAGTGCGGAGTTCTGGGCTGTTGGGAGTGACACACACCACAACCACGTTGTTCGCATCGTACCGGTTGTCTTTTTCCCATAGTGGAAGCTCGCCTAGTCAAGCCAGAACAGCACAGGTCTATTATGTTGCTTTAGGAATGGTAGCAGCCGCTTTTCCAGGCAATCCTAGACGTAGACCTCTTGATTGTTGGTTCCCGTAGTGATCGAAATCCGCTTTTTAGATCACACGTGCATATGTCCTGTCAGACGAGGAATTTTTTCGAGAACTTCGATAGTTTGATGGTTTTGAAACTTTCGGGCACCTTCCCTTTTCCTGAAGCGGTACAAAACTCCTGTCCCGGAAGCTGCTGGAAATCTGCCTTCACACAAGTTTATTCGTCCATGACGAAACAGTGTGAGTATACTCGTATACAGCTTTCGGGACCGCTGCTTTATCGACGTGTTTTGTTTGTAATCTCGGTTCGCCACCTTCACCTTCTCAAACGTCGACAACCCGGTTCGTTTATTGGCCAGCTGTACAGAAGTATGGGAGACATTGAGCTTTCCAGCGACGTCCCGGATGGAGAGGTTAGGATTCCGCTTATATTTCACCGCCACTTTCTTCGTCGTCGCTGCCACGTCCGGATTACGATTGCCGCCGCTTCCAGACTTCCTGGCGGTCGACAGACGCACCCCGAACACTTTTAAAACGTTTGTCACGGTCGATTCGGCCACATTTAGGAATTTTGCCAACTTGGCGTGCGAGATCGTCGGATTCGCTTGCTGCGCTAGAAAATTTTTGACACGCTGCTCCTCTTGCTTGGACATCATTTTGACAACTGAGAGCAAACGGTGAACACTCATCATAGCAACCATTTTATATACACTCAACTTCTCAATGCAGCATTTCATGTTTTTTAAATTTTTTGCGCGTTCTTGATTTAAAATTTCAAATCATAAATGCAGCCATCTTTGGACCTAGCCACCAATACTTATGCTTCAAATACTCTTCCAGAAGCATCGTTAAAAATCTTTCCAATTGATCTATCGAATTCGACCATATCTGTAGCCTAGGCTCGGGCAGCAGCACATCCCGCACATTGTTATAAAATATACACAGATGATGTGACAGACTGACATTTCCTATTTTAGAACACCACATGGTACACACTTTCCGTTGTTTGGCATGTTTTCGACCCAGTACGAATCTCTCGTGTAACTAAAACTCCAACTGATTTTTACACAGATAAAGCCCTCGCCATATGCGAGACTAAAACATTAAAATTTCTTCATTTTTTGGACCATTTATGAGCAAACCTCAATGAAGAGAACAACGGTAATATGAAATGGAACGCATGCATATGTGTTGTTGCATATGTGCAACATCAATCGATCCAGTCCATAAATCAACTCAAATTTCCAATAAAAATAAAATAGTATTGTGTGTGCATTCTTTTGTACCCGCCATTTTTCTCGCGCAATCGGGCCTACAGTAATTGGTTTTATATTTTACGTCAAAGCCCATGCAGATCCACAGCTGCGTTTGATCTAACAAGTATCGAAAATATAAGGGGGGCCGGTTGAATAACATAAACTTTGCCGCGTTTTTCATATGAGCAACGTAGAGTGAGCTCAGTATCCGGTTAAATTTTACGAGGTCATTACTATGTTTTACGTGGGCTTTATTTCAAAGACATTTCGTTGCCGAAAGACTTTTGTGAAACGTTGATGGTTGAGAGTAATTACGATTTGTGCGCCGATGACATTGTTGTTTCCGGAAATCGGCTTCGGTTTATAAATATAGCTAGCATCGTTTTATCCTCAATATAGGAAGCTATGACACGTTTGTCTTGCTTCAAATATTGAATTTGATTCGTGAAAACGAATTTAAAACGTGAGATAGGTGTAACAAAGTAGATTATTACCCACCTATATTGCTCTATTTCTGAGCAGACAATATTTTGACCGTGGTTCTTTCATGAGTTTTCCTTAGCAATTCGAGCACGTTTCATTTTATTGATTTTATTGATGGATCTATCAAATTGTCACTATTTCAACCACCTCGTTGTTGATTCAAGAAGTGGCAACGGGAGCACTATTGTTTACGTGACAACTGTGCAGTTCATGGCATCGATGCATGGCTTCGATGTCGCTGAGATAGTGAAGCGATTCGAAATCATGTTCATTTCCAATTTCAAAAATGGATAAATATCATTGGCTATTAGAAGACGCCGGTGATTAAGTGGTAAGCGGGACTGCTATATCACGATATTGGGTGTGGGTTCAATCTAAATTGAGGTTCTGAGTTTTAGAGGCGCGTACATTCTGGGGTTGTGTAAATAAAGCAAAGTGGTTGATTCCGGTCCATGTTCGATGTGTTCGCCATGCTGCTTCTAGGTTCTGTGTCACCTACATATTGTTAACACCAAGGAGGATCAAGTACAAAATAGGAAACGATACAAAATAAGGGTATTTATCAATTCGTTGGCATACCAATGTACAAGTTAGTTGTCCTTCCAGCATGTGGTAGCTTGGTAAAAAAATATTCACTTGATTTGTACCATCTGATTTGTTGTAAAATGGCTAAAATTCTATTGAATTTTCAAACTGCGTTATTCTATCGGAAATGTTAATACTTTCGCTTCATTGTTTTCATTACCAATCAAACGGTGAAGTTTAGTGGGCCGGTGGTGGGGATGAAAAAATAATAATAATAAATAACATACTATTGGTTCGCCATACTGGCCTTACCACCATATCTTGGAACAAATAAGCCACTACCAAATATTTTGACCCAAGTAACACACAAAACATCTGTTTAGATTGATTTATAATTTATTGTATTATAAATGTATTATAAACGTTTTGCAACACAAGTCAAGTTGTATCTCTTGTACTTTATATGTCACTCTGACAAACGGTCGAGCTAAAAATACTTTTTTCACTGCTGCAAGTGATTAATACTTTATTGTTGTTCTTAAAAACATGGCTCCATACATTTATAAAACATAAACACGACAAGATTTTATGGGCACTGTTAATATTACATTATACCAACCATGTTTTGAAAAACGTGTTCCTTTTTTCTCATTCTGATGAATCTGTTGTACAAGATAGTGGTTTCACTGCCAACGGGAAGCATGTCATAGATACTCAGAGTTTACTTTTAAACAATCTTAGTTGGCTTAGCGAAGAAGCTAGAAACCTATCACGCCATGGACTAGTGTTCAAATCCCACGCTTGGCGATGTTTTATTTTTGTATGAGAATTTTTTTTTGTATGTTGTGTAAGGCTTAAAGTATGAAATAAAGTATTATACACATTAATTTAAAACCTGTTTTTGTCATTTAACAGTACTTTCAACTTGTTTAATACAAGCTGTGTTGCTTGGGGAGTGACTTCAGCAGCATCCTTACTGTTGGTTTCAATTGATCCAAATAGGCGTTCAAGCATTATTCAAAATTATTTTGTATTCTAATAGCTCTAATAGCATACTTACTGTTCTTACTCATATCAGATCGCATCACTAATCAAGGTGAATCCTGATCCAAAGAACCCTTACGTATTTATAAAACCTCCTTTCTGCGACCTTTGAACGGTTTGAAGAGGTAAACACGGACTCCAAAAACAGCAAAGGTTTTAGCATATGGTTTAGTATGAACGTTTGCACATCTCGTGGGGTGAGCTACGATGAGGAATAATTCCTTGAAGACATTGAATGTCACCTTAAAACGGAAGCAGTTACTGATACGCTTTATCACGTAATAATCAACACGAAGAAACTTCTCGATCGCTCACCTGGCCACGGTCATGCAGCCGTTGGAGATTATATTGGGTCATGAGACATGGTCATAAATTTTTGGTCCTAGCATTTAAAGCTAAACATAATTTTCGAACTTTACTACATTGCAATACATCATCGTCAATGCACAGAACTAGACCCGAACCAACAATCAAGCTATTTATTTAGTGGTAAAAAATGAATTTTATCAACAGGATGACATAATGGAAAGTACTCACCCGAATTGTAGATCACAAGCGCTGAAATATTCCAAAGAACGCAGCGAGTATCATTTGTAGAATGTCAAACAATGCCTAGCATAGCATAGCATATGCGATTGTACAAATCGTGGGTGGCTGTACAATACTCAGTTATGAATTATATGATGTCCAGTAATAACTTTTAAGAATAGTCTTCAATATAGTGTCGTGAAAAAGTATGTGGGACTAATACTGTTCCCTACATTAGAGAAAACTACTTTGTTAGCACACTATTGTACACCTGGCCACGTCCTTACAATCACTGGAGAAGGAAAGGAATTTTAGCACAAGATCTAATTGTGAAGATTTAGGGAACCCATACTATCTTCACAGATGCCTCAGGAATGTAAATTTGTGTTAGTAAGGGTACCATTCTGACATTCCGGATACTTTGTGTTGATCAAAAAGTTTGAGACTATTGGAACTATAATAAGATTTCAGGTGAGATTAAAAAAAGTTTCCATCCGGAAATTAGTGTTTGGAACTGAATGATGTCTGGAATAGAATCAAAACGGTAGATTAAGAGAAGGTCTATCCGACAAAATAGGGCATGCTTTAATTAATATGGTGAAATACAAGAACATGAAAATATACATACATGATGTTCCTTACCTTCTCGTTCTTCAATAAAAATCTCTGCAGATTTTCTGATAGGATATCAATGAATATTGAACCAAGAGGCCCCTTAATTTCCAGGAATACTGAAGCCAGTTGGTCCTTGTCTGCAAAGGCTAGTTGAATATCTGTGGGAAACAGCGCTAGACGCTAGACAGTAGGATTTTTTTAGATTTTAAGATAACAATAGCGACAAACTACCACTCGGAACCCAAATCATAATTTTTAGAATCCTCCTCCCATACACACTACACGATACAACAACAACTGACAACCTACCAATCGAGTTGGGATTATAGTTTTTAAGATACCTCAACACAAAACAACAGACACATCTCTTAGGTAAAACGAACAAAAACACCACACACATTTTAGGTACACCCAAATCTACTTTACATACTAGACCTACTGCGATGTTCTCTTCCAGTCGAGCACTCGATATTGAAGAAGTCTGTAAGGCGCAGACGAAATAGTGGAACTTAACGGAATTTGATCACGCTTACTAGTGATGGTTTAAAAACGTGTTTAATTTTTTTTTTTATTTTGTTAGAAAGTGATCAAGTAAAGTGTTAATTTAAATTTTCCTTGTTTCCAATCCTTTGTTGTTCCTTTGCTCTTACGCTTTGCTTGACTGATTTCAATGAGTATCAATGGTTGCTACTCCGTGATTGATCAGAATCAATGCAAATGCACAACGAATCAACTGAATGGGGCTGGGAGTAACCGGCTATTCTCACTGTACACGTTCCAATGGGTCAACTTTTTTAAAGGGTGTCCACAGTTAAATTGCATCACTTTCAATCAGCTGCAACATTTTGCCCTTTGGGTTGATTTCAACGAAATTTTGGGTGAAATGACCTCAGCGTGTATTGTTTACTGCGTGAGTTTCATTGTGAAATGTGCCGTTGTTTCGAAAATGGAGTCGAATGAACAGCAAGTTCGCAAGAACATGTTGCACACGCACCTCGACAACCCACTTCTTTCGCACCGAGCCATCGGAACGATGTTGTCGTGTCATAAAACATTTCGGAGAACGTTTAACTGTCGTTCGGAAGAAGATAAGTGGTAGGAAAAGTGTTCCGTACTGTGTGAAGGATCACAAGCGAGTGGTTGTTGCCTTTAAACGCAAACCCAACTGTTCCGTATGTTACGAGAAAGCAGCACTTGACCAAAAGTTTCGTGCAGAAAGCCAAGAAACAAGCCGGCCTCCGTTCATGCAAAGTTCAGAAAGCTCCAAACTGCAATGAAAAACAGAATCGGACAGCTAAAACACGTGCTCGTAAGCTGTACACACAAATGTTGACGAAACCACACTACTGCATCATGGACGATGAAACACACGTAAAAGCGAACTTTAAACAAATTCCCGGCAACCAGTATGTGACTGCGAAAGACAAATTCGATGTTCCAGAGTCTCTCAGGAAAGAGCAAGCGTCAACGTTCCCCAAGAAATTCATGATTTGACAGGGGATTTGTTCGTGAGGTAAACGGTGCAAGCCTTTCGTGACAACTTCAACTGTTAATGGTGAAGTATACACGAATGAATGCTTTAAAAAAGAACGACTGCTTCCGTTTCTCAAAACACACAACGTTCCTAATTTTTTTTTAGCTGGACCTAGCCTCCTGTCTCTACTCCAAAGATGTTCTGGAGTGGTGCAAGACAAATGGTGTCAGTTTCGTGCCGAAGGATCTTAATTGCCCAAACTACAGAACAGGAAATGTTGAAGTCATGGGTTAAAGCGAAAAAAATGTCGGTTCAAGTGTTGTACAAAATCTTATGCGTGGTATTAAGAAGGAAGTTCGAGCTTTTGGATTTGGTACAGAAACACAGTGAAATAAAAATACCTAAATCAAGATTATACATTGTTTTTTATTCCCTGAATATTTCATGACAATCGGCTGAGAGACTTGTTTTTGAGGGCGAGTTCAAAGTGATTCAATTTAACTGTTGACACCCTTTAATAATCAATAAGGGCGTTGGCCATACAACTGCATTTTATTCGTACACTTTGAATTTTTACAACCGCAACAGAGCCACTAAAACTTTAACATTGAAAATGGTTGTTCAACCTCAGAACCATTGAATTGATTCATTGTGCAATTTTACTAATTCTGAACAATCATGAAGAAACAACCATTTGATTTGTGCAGCCTGCCTAAGCTAAACCGCAGACTAAACCAAGCTAAACTAGCTTTCTCTTTAAATCAAACTTCTACTACTTTGATACAAAATTACATCAAACATTGTTATCGTAATTTCACGCATGGAAAAAACGAGAAGCAGATCGAATAAATATGGTCAATGTTCGGGTGGGGTATGACGAATAGTTCAAGCTTTGAAGTGAACTATTCATGACCATGGTGACTTTACATTTGGAACATTACTATGTATTCTGATTCCATTTAACCTTTACAAAGTTCAACTTAGGGTTGGCTCAGTCAATAAAGGCGAGGCTACAATGCAATACCATGCTGGAGGTGACTGGGTTCGATTCTAGGTCTGGTCTAGGAATTTTTCGTTAGGGATTCTCTGGACATAGAGTATGATTATATTTACCACACAATTATACTAATGCAAAAATGGCACCTAGCAACGAAAGCTCTCAATTAATAACTGTGGGAGTGCATTTAGAACACTTAGTTGCGAGCAAGCAATAAGCTAATTGTGAACGCATTATGCTTGAAATGCTAAAAGCAGAATACAATGCAGAAGTCTCCAAAATTTTGCAGACCGTCAGGCAATCGGTGGAGCCCACCTGGATGCTCAGAGGCGGACCGGCAGATTTGATGACCGGACCACCAAAAATATAAGTATAGCTTCTAGGCTACAACCGAAAAACTGTAGCAATCATACAATTAGGGTAGGACTCCCTTTACAGGGTGTCTGCAAATTATCCGTACAGACTTTGTCGGCATGCCTCAACACAACCAAGCGGATGAAATTAAGCATACCTACATTGTTCAACATTTTGACCTATTGTCTTCATACGCAGTAAGTTTGGTACACTTGCGATTTCTTATTTGCTGAGCAAATCTAGGGTTTTTTTGTCATAAGGGCGAATCTAACATAGAGAGACTTTCTTTGATTACTTTCTCTTTCATTCATATTCCAATCACCTTTACGTTTTTCATTCTACTTTTTGTAGAGTATGCTAGCCAGCACTGTTGTGTTTTGGTCTGTACTAACGGCTCCCTCAAAAGTTTTATAATGGCGAGACTGGAGAGAATCTTGCAATGTTAGATTCGCCCCAATGAAAAACATCCCGAGAAATACGTACTTATTTAGCATCTTGAATTCATATCGATAATCAAAATTGTCTTATAGTTCATTTTATAAACTGAATATATGAAATATCTTGTGAAGTGTAAGAAGGGTTGAGTTTCACCATCGGTTGAGTAATTTGGGTTTTTTTTTTAAATACCTACGATAGGTTCTATCATATTTTTAATGTGATTTTTTGGGGCGTTCTATATTTCCAGTTTTCAGTTAATTTGCAATTTAGAAAAATTACTTTGACTTAATTAGTGGTATTATTTATTTTTTTACATGCAATATAATATGCCACATTACGTTTTTTATTTACATAGATTTTATAATACATTTAACATTCTCTATTCTTCAGTTATCTTTTTATTATAATTATTCCATTTTTAATCGACTCTATCGAGATTTTTTTGACAGTCCTCATTTTACTAGACACACTCATTATAATTATTGCTTGAAAGTTTTCGTTACTACCCAGGGCATGAAGTTATATATTGTTTTGAAAACTTTTCAACACGAAGAATTTATTCACCGAGCCAGGAATAATAAAATTTACTCCTTGCATAATAATGCGAAAAGAAGTAGACGTATCGATAAACAACACACCCGATCTATATTGTTAATAATGCAGCATTGATACTTGTGACCAAACCTGTTTAGGTAAACGGTAGCTGCAAATGGTTAAATTGAAAAAGTAAATTTTTGATTAAATTCGTTTTATGAAACACCAGACCGCATCTGTTTTTATGAATAATGTATTTTCTTTCACTGTGGCTTTTTTGCGATCGTCTTACCGACGGAAGCAGAAGCTTGAGAAATGTGTCAAAAAGCACATTAGAGATTGTGCAAGCAGTGGATTTGCTACTCTTACACTCTACCGGTTATTGGTTTACTGCCGGTTCAGGTGGGGATATGATATTTGGATATGTTCGTCGCATGGAGTGTGCCTTATTGGGTGGTACTTTTCTAGCAACATTCACCTTGATTTTTTCTCCTTTTAGTAAGTAGCAACGGAAACTTTGAAATGGTTCATAAGTTAAACATTTTGTTCACGTCCATATGGTATGAAAGTTTTTTTTTGTCTTTGATTGGGTCTCTTGGATTGGTCCGTCACCGGAGTAATGAGGTATTTATGAATTCAATGTTTGAAAAACAGGCATAGTGGGCTTGAAACATTATATTCTTTTCATAGGATTGAAACATCAAATCCATTCGGATTTTTCGAATACTTGAAATGAAAAGAAAAATTAAGCTCATCGATAACACTAGTTTACAAATATAAAGTGTGAACTTCAATGGTTGACCAAAGTATCTAATGCAAAATCCTGCGCTGAATTCAATGCCATGGTCAGAAAAAACTAAAGTAGAGCTGCTTTTGAGATGTACAAATTTTTTGATTTTTTGAATTTGCTACAAATTTTTACTAAAATGTCAATGTCTTTGGATCCAGTACAGAGAAAGAGAAAGAGAGAGAAAGAGAGAGAGAATGGTAATGTGGTCACCATCTTATGCATGCGTTTTACAGGTGATAACCTCGATTACCTCGCGATGGGACGCTAGGAGTTGTGGTCGGACGCGGATCTACCAGGTTTTTGAATGGCGATAACTCTCATACGTGTCTTATCATAAACAACATTGAAGAATTTCAATATTAAATATGCGTTTACGGCGTCTTTTAGAGACGCCTGGGAGCTACTTAAGCAAGTTAACCAGGAGACGTGTTGACACACGAAAGAGTTTCTGCGTGAGAGAGCTCTACCATTGTTAACGGTTGGCTAATATCATCTATCGAATTCGTGGTTTTGCGACGAATCATCCCGAATCGTGCCGATATAGAATCAGGACCAACCAGAATCAATGAATTTCAAGTTTAATTAATTATTTTATATGTTTATGTGCCCTATGCATTTTCTGAGACGAAAATTCTCTGATCACACTTTTCTTCGGATAGTAAAGTAAAGCCGTTGGGCCTGGCTCGAGGTTCGATACAGGGTCCTGGTCGTCTTTCTGACATCTAGCTAAAATTCATGTACACAGAAAAAAAATTGTAGGAAAAACTACAATTTTACCCGATAGGCACTATTTTTAAAACTACCATGAAATTTCAGTCAAATTTACTATGATTATGGTACAACCTTCAACATTTTTGGTATATTTGATAGACCTTATATTGATATCAACCGCACGATGGTTGATCTAATAGCAGGCATGGTAAAATCAAACGCATAGTCAGGTGAAAATTGTTGGTGTTTGCGCTTAATTTAACCCTCGAAATGGTAGTTTCTACTGCGTTTGTTTTGCGTTTAAATACGAAAAAAAAGTTTTTGTTGTTTATCTAGTTCGATGATTTGGGAGAGCTGGGCAAGCTTCGGGCGCGAGCAGATGTGTTTATTTTTCGCTGTCAGTTATTTAGCAGGTCGCACGGAAAGGCTATGGGCCCACTGCAACATATTTCACTTCATACGTCACAGTGTTTGGATCTAACCGGTATTGTTATAGGGCATAGTGCGTTAGCTAATGTTTCGGTAATTTATTGTTTCGTTGCAAATAGTTGCGATCGTAGCGCGGTATTTATTGTTTCTGTTACAAATGTTCGGTGGCGATTATGGAATGAAGTTCCGGGAAAATGTGAAAAATTGCTTTGTGTCCGCCTCAACGTAAGTCTCGTCGAAAGAGGTAGCTGCGGAAAAAATGTATCAACCGGGACTAAATAAGTTCGGCAACGGCGGTAAAGTGAAGTGTTCTATCGGTGCAGTGGAAGGTATTTAAATTTTCGGGAAAAGTTCCGATCCGGGACGAAAATCATTGTTAAATCTTTCCAGGAGATCACTAATCTTGGCCGGCTTCTTTGCTGTCTTTTTCCTGCTGATGTTGCCTTTTTTGCGCGACCAACGATTGGCGGCTAGTTGGCAACAATACTATTGCTGCAGGGTCGATTTGTAAACAAAACCACACAAAATGAAAATACGTGCTACGTCATACGCAAGTTGAAAATAGTATTTCAACTCAAGTTGAGCTTCATAACTGCACCCTGTTGGATATGAATATCGGCCGAAAGATTAATGTGTTTTTTCTGATTAAAATAACAAAGCAATATTGGCCTTTTAAGCAACAAAGTTGAGTTTCAGCATGAGCATGATTGACCTCCCGAGGTTGCTACTCCGTTATTGCCAGATTAGCTTATTATACAGAGAATCAACAGATGATGCTAGGGACTAGCATACATCCTCATTGTGTAAAAAATGATGATCCCAAAGTAAGGCAATACCCGAATGCAGGTGAAGTAGAGAATGGGTAGGAATATGTTGATGTAATACTCGCTTTGAAACAAGCCGATAACACCACTGCACTTCCACGAGCGATCACTTGGATGTTGGATAAAATGGTTGAGTTTGCGGTGGGACCCGTTTCGGTAAACGGTGTGCTGAATTCAACTGACGTCGGCAGCGAATAAGATATTTAACTATGTTCCCGATTCATTCTCTCTACAGTGATGCGCATTACAGTTATTCAAATTTTTGCACCGATTTAAACCAAAAGCAAGGATGCTGTTGGGGCCACTCACAAGTGTGAGTGGTTAATTGAATGCCTTATGTTACACAGCAGTAGCAAATCTACATTACCTGGAATCATCCTCTCTATAACCTTGAAGTTGACAAAAAAAAATGATTATTTTTCGTAGTGAAAACAATAATGATATGCAATTAATAATAAGATGCAGCTGTATACCTATGTACAGCCAACCATTACTCGATGAATGTATACTGAAATGTGAAGGTCATGATATGTGTGTATATATGTAAGGTAGCCACCATCCTTTCTACGACCTTTTCATGTATGCAGTTCCACTTAATAGCAAGATCAAATTGAGTTACCGGGTTGCATTCACAGTAACGCTGTATGAAGGGCCAAAAATGGTGGGCGGACCCATAAGCAGAGAAACTTACGCGAAACCCGCGGGAACATAAGATTCTCCTTCCAACGATACGATCCAACAAATCGCATAACCCAATTCGCAATACTCATTAAGCTTTCTACGGGATGGCTTGTTAAGAAGGGCGCGTCACTCACGCTGAAACTGTTGGAGTAGAATTCGCAACATCACAATCGAATCGGTAGGATATGAAAATGATACTGTTTATTCCCTCGCTGTGGGCGTCTAGCCAGTTCTCATACCACTCCATTGTCCAATTCCAGCTTGAATGATACCCTGATGCTCTCTCCCTGCCCAATATATATTCAATGTCATGTAATAATATATAAAATATAGTGAATAATAAACTGATAAAAAATATAGTGAATGATTATTATAATGATATTTAATATAGTTAGTAAATGTAAAAATGATAGTAACAATTCTATTTGTAAACCTGAAAGTTAAGACAATATAGTAGCTATGAGAAAAAAAAATTGATTCAAACATATTTTACAATACTTGCAATATCCATGGATGATCTGAGATTATATAGCATATGAAGAATAGTAAACAAAAAATTTGTGCTGTTCCGTTTCCTTGAATCACAAAAACTTTTTGTAGTGAGTCTCACAGGTACTACAGCAATTTTTATCAAATGAATTTAAATGCAATAATATCATATTATTTAATATCATAACATAAAATAAAAATTTGACGTTATAATGTAAAATAAAAATACGAGCAAGGCAGTAAACTATAGTAGAATATATATCCGTAACTTAGCTGGTCATCGAACGACTTCCGCTGTTGCAGCTTCGATAAAATGAATATCTATTAAGAATTTGTTTTCACAGTCATAGTCAAATAACATAATAAGCGTAAGTATAATAGATATCTGTTATCCACTGGTTTGTAACTGAAAAAAAAGATTAGATATGATAGAAATAAATGTTATATAAGCATGAATAATGCCAAAAACGTAGATTAAGTAAAACCAGACAAAAAAAAAGTCCGATAACTCTTATAGGTCTGGATCTATAAATGATAATGGGAAACAGGAAAGCAAGGATTATAAATTATATAGTTTTGGTTAATAAAGGAAATGCTTTTTTGAGTAGCATTTGTCGTACATAATGCTTCCTACATTTTTTTCAGTGAAAATGGCATAGAATATAGATAAAATAGCGAAGGGATGTTATAGTATAAAATGATAATACCAATTTTAATTGTATTCACATATCTACAAATTGTGATCCTGCTGCAATTGTAGACGCACTACTAACCTTAGATAAATTATCATAACCACCGAACAAACAAAATATATTAAAAATTATTTTAAAATACTTAGGAGTTCCTTGGATGACCTAAAATTATAAAGATTAGTATATCTACAATATCGATGTGCTGCTGCTATAGTGGAAAAAATAATTGATGTGATATAACCACAATGGAACTGACTCTTAGCTTCGGGCCCTGGAATCCCTACTGAGCCCTTGCGGCACGTCAAGCCGGCCAGTTCAGCGCTATGGCTGAAATGTGAAGGTTATTATATGATGGAAATAACACGATGTTGAAAAAAAACCAAACAATGTACATACAATAATGAAATTCAGGTTTGCCTCTTCCGCCGCAGTGCTGGCAGCCCAGCAAAACAGCAAAGAAAAGATAAGCAAATAACAATGCGAAATAAATTTCATATGAGTGTGATCACTGTCCAAAAAACGGAAACCTAATAAATCCAAAACAAACAAAAATTAAAGAATAGAGACAAAAAACTCGAATTCTTTGACAACTCCTGTTCCCCGCTGGGCTCATAAATGGTTCTTTATGTCTATGAAATAGAAAATGTTGGAACATAAACAATGTTAGTTTTTTACTTAATTTTTTGGATGAAGTAAAACAAACATTTTTTTTTGTAGAATTTGTCGTATCTAAACCTTCCTATGTTTTCCAATACATAACGTGATTTAAGAGGTCTGAAACTTTAAGCGATGCATAAATGCGGAGCAGAAAATATCCTATAAGCCTACGAAAAGTAGCCGAATTGAAACGATTTAACCCAACGGGAAGGTTTTTGAATGATGTCACTCATAAAGTGTGATGATGGTTAATTTAATTGGATAAACATTTTCTTAAACAAATCTTAGTTACCGCTTTGAACCGCTTTGGATCGATTCATACCAACAGTAACCTTGCAAGAAATGCAGGTCGCAAAGACGGACCCCTTCATTCAACAAAATCAACGTATGAAATATCTCAGAACCCCGCACGCTCTACAATTTGAATCTGTACGTTTTACAATCGTCCACATATGTGCTTGAGCCTAACCATATCTTCAAACTACCATTTCGAGCGGTTTTATAATACAGATTGAAAGCACGTTATGTAACCGGTCATGTCAATTAGGAATTTAATTTAAAAAACTCTCAAAATAAACGATGAATAAATAGGTATCTTGATGACAACAGCTGGAGATTTTTTTAGGAATAAAAGTCACATCACATCAATTCGTTATTGTTTGTAATAGCTCTATGGAAGTAATTAGAAAGCAATCTCTGCTCCCGCATACTCTATTCTGAAAAATGGAAATAAAATGCAAGGAAATAAAAAGGAAAGAGCTCACCCGAATATCAAAGATGTCTTACATCGTAACCACAGCGATGGCCATCCAAACTTTGTCCATCAGAATGCTTCTCAGATCAATTGAGGTATTCTCTCAACCAAACTTTTCCATCGTGCTGAATTCGCAACCCACTGTCGCACAACCACACCCACAGTTATATCAGCCGCTTCATTAAGCCTTCCAGTTCTGGACACATTAGGATCACACGCAATTAACTAACAGAGCCCGTTTTCTCACAACTGCGTGACTTAAAAATAACCCGTTGAATTCCTTTCCTAGCGACCGGAAGCACCCGGACGCAGTTAAGTAAGCAGCCTTGGTCCACGATCGGTTTTGGTGTTTTGTTGGGCAAAACGACACTCATCGCAACTAGTTTAAGAAAAGTTCTAGTTTTCAACGGTCTTGAGCAAAAATTTCAGCACGAAACATAACCTTGACAGCTAAACTAAAAATCAACCACTTTCAAGCCAAGCCTACTCACCACTCATTTTAGCAACATAGTTAGGTTCCGCAGCAGAGATCCTCAGCGATCGCCTCAAAATTCGTTACAGGGTGAAGTACCCACTGACAATCATTCCAACTGTCGTTGTTGTTGTTTCGATCACTCGCATAATCAACGGGCTGTGAATTTTTATAATACGTCGTGACATTTTGGAGCGATATGTTATTTTTTATTCAAACAGGGAATGTAGCCAAATTACGGAAACAAGTGCATCGTAGTATATTTCTCTATCAGTTTTGTTTTATTTCCTCATGCTTTATACAAAATTAAGTGCGTCATTTGATATTAGGACACGCTGTTTAAAAATATGGATGACTTTAACAACAAGCGCTATCCATTGAAGTTAAGCTATCATTTGTTTGAAAACAAAGGTGCACCAGATAGCTCCATTCAGTTCAACTTTTACACAAAAACAAAAACAACATAACAATATGCGTTCATACTCGTACGAGTTGAATTCACATGGACGTGACTATTTATACTTACTGGATAAGAGATGTTTCAGACGTATGGAGATAATTAAATGATTTTATAATTAAATCCTTAGCTCGATTGGATACAGGACAGCCAAGAAAGCAAGGTGGGTGGATGGTGCCACCCACTGTTGAATAGGCGACCCAACTGTATTCTTTTCAACGTGTATTCTTAACGTAGGCGTCTCACGTTGGAACGAAAATGGTGTTCAGCTCCTAATATAATGATGAAAAGATGCTATTTTGAATCGCCTCTTACATGCAGAGTAGACGTTTAGATAGTCTGCACCTATCGAAGCAATCCGCCACACTTTCCTTGTCAGCATACGACTGAAAGGTCTCACCGGGATTGGTTAGCCGATCTTTCCTATGATTACTACTTCAGTTGACAACGCGGGAAGGATAGATGTTACTACTGTGGTGAAATTTTCGTTAAGGTACCCAAATTAATGGCAAAATTACTATTTTCAAATCAGTATGTCCAAAATATACTCTCTAGATAGCATTAACTGTGTCCTGGCATTAAAACAGGTTTATTGTAACAGATTTATTATTAATTGTGTATTCTAAATTTATTTTAGTGATTCTAAATGTATTTTCTATAGTTTTTTTTTAAAACAAAAACACATTTTTCGAGCTGCTTGGCAAAATCCAATCGTGCATGAATGTGCTTCGGGGTGAGGTTAGTTTTTTATGACTTTTTTCTTGTGAACCAGATGTACAGATCCTCACATGTCTTTTCATTCTGGGAAGCTCTAGTTCCCGCTTTATCCCGGAACATTGAGCTTTTTAGTCGGATATGGTCTCATTCTCGATTGGAAATTTTGGGGTTGCCCTGGATTTTCTGTTTCTCTTCTATTGATGCTCTTAGCTATTTCGTGGTAACTTGAACCGACATTCTTCAATTTACGGATCAATCTCCACTTTGTTTTATCCAAAAACATTGATTTCGACATTGAAAAGCTGGTGCTTGAAAAGCATCAAAAACACTGTATTGTTATTCAGGTTATGGTTTACACACAAGTTCTTATAGCCACATCATGACACACATCATCAAAAACAACAAAATAAATTAGACTTAATTACATTTAGGTTTCTTCAAAATGTTTACAAAAAAATTTGCTACATTTGAGGAATTTGAAACAATAAAACTTGTAACTTCAATCGAAAAATGTGAATCATCGATTGTAGTTTAAATTGTACATGAATCAACAAGTAAATGACACATGTTACCGATAGAAGCACAGATTTTATTTTAGAAATAGCTTTAATGAAAAAACTTTGAAACTCCAAGACGATTCGAAAATCCTAGTACAGAAGAAAAGGTGGCAGCACTTCTTCTGAGAGTACAAACAAAGGCGAATCAGATAACTGCACCCTAGTTGCTTTAGTCCGACTTGGAACATATAAAAAACAACATAGAATGTACGTTTCTACTCGTGCGAGTTGAATTTATACGCACGCGACTATTCTTGTCAGCTGTTTGATTTTTTTTACAGTTACGGTGATCTGACGTGGAAGTCAGTATCAATCAATGCATTATCAACAGGAACGGTATTGACAGTTAATCTGACTTGAACTTGAGCTTACCATTATTAATTAAAAGATATCGATTCAAACGTTCTGCTATTCAAGCATTGTTAGAGTTAAAAAGATAAAGCAAAGCTATGAAACCGTATCATAAATGAGTGTGCTTAGAATAAGCAAAAAACGAATACACCATATGATGTCAATATGTAACGGAATCAGTGTTTTGTAATTTTTTTTTTCGAAAATTTGGTGCTTTGAAACTGGCGTGTTTTGCATTTGCTGCGTCATTTTTGCGAAATGAAATCAAACAATATTTTGATATTCGTCATATATAATAATCGACATTGTAGATATCTCTATGTCACAGATGAAATAAAAGGTGTTCCGATCAAAATTTGGTCAAAAGTAATGTGTGTGAGTCGATCAAAGTTTTTATTAATAAGTCAAATTCTTATTCTTTTTCATGTTCAGTTAATACAAAATACAGGAGAAATATTCTGCGAAGCTTTCTTTTTTACCGAATGCGAATTTATTTCTTTATTTATTTTATTTATTTATTTCATCAATCATTCTTGTACACTACATATGCATTTACATTTATTCATTTATATTTGCCGGGTATAATTGCCGGGTCTTTCGTTTAACACCTGCCATCAAGGTTGCGGCTTATCATTTTTGACTTATCCATATTCATTTGCCGATAGCTCTTCTCAAAAGCTCAATTTCAAAATATAATGTATGATGAATTTATGGTGCTTGAGTAGACCTACAACTTGGTCTAACAATACATAGCTCTATCTCTTATATCTGAGGAATAAGAGCGTATATTCGCAGTGATCTTCGCGATGAAATTCGCGGTGAAGATCACGCGATTATCATCGTGAAGATCACTGTGAATATACGCTCTCATGTCGAAGATATAGGAGTTAGAGCAATGTACTGTTAAACAAAGTTGTAGGTCTACTCATGCACTACAAGTTCATCATACATCATATTATCAAATCGACCCTCTGAAAGGAGATATTGGCAAATGAATATGCCTGAGTCAAAAATGATAAGCCGCAACCCTGCCTGCCATAAGATTTTGTACAGTCAAGGCAACGCTAGTTTGCCTTGAATTGTTTCTCGCTCACTACAGCTTTTTGGAACATACCACTCCATGGCCTTTTTTTCCGTAATGGCAAGATGCCAAATCCGGCCAAAATAGAACGGAACAATTGTGTCGCTTCATGAAAGAAGGTAGACGTTTTTGTAGGCACTCGCTCAGATAAATTTGCTGGTTGACGATTCCGGTCGCAATGTAAACGTTGCTCTTCAAGCCACAGGTACCAGATATTTCTTCGTGAACTTTGACAGTTTAATGTGCTTGAAAATATCTGCCACCTTTTCCCGTCCGGTTGCCGTATAAAATTCCTGTTCAAGAAACTGTTTCAATTCTGCCTTGACGTAAGTTTCATCATCTTGTACCACGCAATCAAACTTCGTCAGCATCGTCGTCTACAATTTTCGTGATAGCGCTTTGGACGACGTGTTTTGTTTATCGTTGCGATTTGGAGTCACCAACCACCGTTGCGATTTGGAGTTCTTGTAAGTCGACAGTCCAGCTCGTGTTCGGTTCAAGGCGCCACTACCAGCTTCTTTGCGACATCTCGGACGGAGAGGTTGGGGTTCTGTTCGAAACAGTGGACAACTCTTTTTGTCGTCGCTGTGGCCTCCGGCTTTCGATTTCCCCCGATCCAGCTTTCCTGGCTGTGTGCAAAATTTCGTCACAAAATTTGTCAAGCGGTGCGCTCGTGGAAAATCCACGCCAGTCCCACAGGTGGATCGCGAAACAGTCAGGAATTTACAAGTCGTCCGAGTCCCGTGTGGTTAAATCGTTCAAGTAGACTCAAACGACCCAGCGGTGAGTTGGCAGTGGAAGAAAAGCGAAGCCGACCGACCTCGTGAGCCACCAGGAAGGTGAGGGATTACTTCAAGCGCAACCCGAACCATTCGATTCGAGACGAATTGCACCGAACCGATAAACAGAATACCAAATGGCCAAATCCCACGCCAGGAAGCTGAAACGCGAGTGAATGGTGCAGCCAAAATGTATCGTAACGGACGACGAGACGTACATTAAAGTGGACGCCAAGGTGATCCCCGGCCCTGGCGTTTTTCTTCGGCAAGTCTCGCCTGAATGTTTCGAAGAAGTTCCGGAAAAAACGACAAATTTACCGAAACATACTTGGTATGGCTGGCGATCTGTGGATGCAGCAAATTCGGCAAGCCGTACATAATGACCGGTACCATCAACGGCCAAATTTATAAAGAAGATGGCCTCCAAAAGCGTCTGCTGCCCTTCATCCGGTCCCATGAAGTTGACACTCTGTTTTGGCCGGATCTGGCATCGTGCTATTACGCGAAACCGGTGATGGAGTGGTACGAAACAAACAAACTCGCCAGACCTGCGCCTAAAAGTTCTGGGTGATTGTTAAACACAACAAGGAAGGTCTTCTAAAACGACAAGCATTTAAAGAAGGTGTGGATGAAATTTCATTAAAAAGGTTCCGTAAGTATTGCACAGAATTGGATGGCTAGCGGTAAGTCCAAGGTGCATTTAGTCTAGGAGAGGAGGTTGAAGTAAACAACTTTGCAAAATCATAGATAATATGTGTTTATTTGTTCCCTGAGAGGTTCCAAAATATCCGACTAATAATGAGTTTTGGTGATCATTTTTATCTGTTGCATTTTTTTCGAATACATTCTTTAGTTATTTGGTCTTCTATCATCTGACATTAACTATGATAGGTCAACAACGATGAGGGAAATTATCCATGAATGGTTTTTAATTATGCTGGGTGTCAATAAAAACAAAATATTGTCTTATCGTCTCCCAATAGGTAAGTTATAATCGAATTCTTTAAATAATGTTAAAGATTTGGATATACCTACATAAGATTGGAATTCTCTTGCCTGCTTCAGGATTTGCCAGAGAAATATAAAAAGTAAATAAGCGTGCCATGATAAGCATTGCGCATGGAAACGTGCCAACCGTTGCTGCATTCTATGATATTGATGCTTTGCAGCAGTTTGGGATATTAGTTGCGACAATAATAGCTACTAGCCTTAGTCTTGTCACAAGGCTGTTTCAAGAGACACGCTGCCCTTGTGAGGTTCTGTTGAATAAACTAGTGAAAAATAATGTGTTTTATGATTGTGATTTGTACGCTGGCATCGAGTGCGATGGCTACTTTCGGTGATAAATTCAATGTATGTGTTTGAAACAAATAATAAATAAGTGCTTTTGTAGATGAGCTCCAGTTACCGGATAATCCACGCTATTATAATGATTATAGCAAACAGTGTAAACTAGATGTGAAATGTTCTGAGGATCCCATGTGTCCAAACAGCAACGACTGGAATGACTTGGAAACTTGGGCACAGAAGAAAGCATATGATCGATTCGAATGGGAATCAAGTTTCGAGGATAAACCGTGTAGTTTGATAAGAGATGACGAATTCGATTATAATATGTTCTTCACCAGTGGACTGGACGGTGATCAAGAGATAGGAGTTAAAAATACGTTAACAACAGAGATTTTATTGCAACGTCTAGTAGCATCAGGAGAATGTTCTGTGCGGAATATGCTTGAAGGGTTCTGTCCGAACATCAACCAATCGCTATCTCTGGAAGATTGCCAGCACCGAAGACTGTACAAATGCGCCCCAGACTATCCGTGAGTACTTCTGTTTATTTTGTTCCCTATTACGGTCACTTTGTGCCTCCTGAGGTGGTTTGTAATCTGAGTATTTGTGGTGATGTTTAACTGTATATTGATGACCCAGGTAACCAATAAGCATTAGCATATGCTGTGAAACAATCCTAAATCTGCATTTCAGATGCATTATATTAGCATCTTGAATACTATCTGTTGTAACGTAGCATTTCACATGCTTTTTAAATGCTGTAGCCTATAATAAGCATTTCAAATACTATTTAAATGCTTGTAGCCTGTAATAACCATTTCGAATGCAAAATAGCATTAATTATATATTGGGCCAAAAGCGGCATTTATGTTCCATTTAAGGTGACTTAACTGCTTGATAGGCTGTCGTAAAGACGCTTAGGAACTGCTTATTCGTTACCTGGGGATTGATGATAACATACAGTGCTTGTGAGGACGACACATGATGGCGTGCAGATAGCCTTGTCGGTTAGTTACTTGCTGTTAGTTATACAATGTTGTTTTTGTACTTAAAGATGTCGGTCCTGCAAAAACGTTGGAGCATGGCTAGATCTAGGAATACTAAACCATCATGAAGGTAAAAGCTTCTTCTTAGGTAGTTGGCATTAGGATATGGAGATACGGTTCAATAAGGAAACGTTGTTGAAAACAACAAATGCGGAAAGCATAATGTTGTAGTTTATAGTTTCATGGCATTTTGGGGGCCATTTTTGTGTGTCTTATTTATTTTTGAGTACAATCTTTACTGAGAATAGAACACACACTTTAAACCGAATGACTTCAATAATGTCGTTATCTACACGGACTAACCCGCTGCTTTCAACGATGCTTTCAGTCATGACATCGGTGCGGAAAACCTGGAAAGGCCTGACCTCAGTGGCTCCTTGCTTCTCTGTTTCAGGACATATCTTTGTGGTAGCACAGGCATAAATTGGCGGTTGGATGTATTTAAATGATGACAACAACAACATATCGGAGCAGCTATAAGTTTTGTCAAATACAGTGTTGGACATAACTCATGCAACTTTTATCTTACATTACTTAAAAGCGTAACTTAACTTGGAAATTCCATTAACGGAGTGAAGTTACATTGACGGCTCAGGAGGCTAGCATAATTCTACATGATTGCTGGAGTAATCTAGTAATCACTAGATCACTAGTACGCCGCTAGAGTTTTGTTGACAATTGTCATTTTGCATTGACCAAAAAATATGTTTTTTTTTTATTATTTCGCAACTTAGTGTCTTAGTGTTAATTAACAGTTTCGCAGAAAAGTTTTATTATGTTGTAAAAAACATTACTATATATTTCAGTAACAACAAGATAAGAGTTGCGCTAAATACTTGAGAACTGAGAAAAAAATCATTGTATTTGTAAGAAAAGGTCCCTTCAACTTGCCTTTAAGATCCATTCAGTTGTCTGTGTTGGACCGACGACGTGCCCTTGCCGTCGGATTAGTTTTCGTTGTCGCACATCACGGGTTGAGGTTTGCCGCGACACGTGACAAATCGTCTGAATGTGGCGATTAATGCTTGAGTTGTCAAATCTGCCACGAGCTCCAGGTGGATTGCTTTCACACCAAGGCACACGAATACCACTGAATTTTTACCGCTAGCATTTTACTGGACTGGTTCGCCGATTTGGATAGCTGAGGATGAAATGGACCACAGTAATCCATCCCAACTTTACAGGATGTTTGCGACTTTCCGACACAGGTGCATTGGACAGACAACTAAAAACGCGAAGTACACCTAGTTGCTATTTGCGGATTGAGTGAGTTGATTCTGGAAAACGATTTGACCTCACCATGCTTTACGACTTCTTCCGGGAAACAGTCTTGTTGAGCTGGACGAGCTAGTGCTGACATTGCCTATTCCAGTTCTTCATGCGGCAAAGGTCCACTACTTCAAGTAAAATGATTCGAAGGCAAAGCGTTGAACTTGTTTCAGATATGATGATCGTAGCTCGAATATCTCGTTTGGTGGAATTCTTTGTGTAGAAAAGGCAGGCGTAGTACGTTCTTCGAGCAGCGCTGGATCAATTTCTTCGCTGGGGGCTTGACATGCTTGTGGCCAGAACCGTTGCTCCTGTGATAATCACGGTGGGCCCTCAAATCATCGCTCGTATTGAAATTGAACTGGTGGATGTCACGAGTTATCAAGTCCAGTGGATTTTCGATTCCCGCAACATGATACACGGTTTGCCACGAACACTTGTTAACGCGAGGGGGCTGAGTCCAGCCAATGCTTGACAATTGTAGAATCGGTCCAAAAAAAATGCAGATGAAATGGCTTTCAGTTGGACAAACTTCTCGTAGAGACGGGATGTTGTCATTTTCTTCTGTTCATGCTCAGGGTTCTCCAATGGAGCTACTCGCGACTTTGAAGTGATCAATCGAACAGTGATGGTTCCGTCGGAAGCAATGCAATGGAGGTAGAGGCATGCTCCGTATGGTTAAGGTGGTTCTAGTGCTACCAGAATTTTCGTGTATTCCTTCAACATTTCTTGGATCGAATCCTCCCAGCCATCATCCCAGCTGCACTTGAGTTTGCAATGATTTTGGTTGAAGATTTTGGCCTGCACTACTATTGGTCCGACCAATCCTTATGGGTCGAAGAGACATGCCGCATCGGAGTGAATGCTTCTTTTCGTTATTGGTGAGGAATACGGCTTACATTGGAGAAAAGTGAAGTGGAACTCATCGGACTCCATGATCCATCGCAGCCCCAACTGTCGCATTTGATGCATCGAACTCGAGGTCTGAACGATCATCTTGAAGTTGCTTTGGAATCGTACGGAGTAATTCTGGTGAGTTTGAGTACCATTTTTTTAATATGAAACCTGCTGAGTTCATGACTTCCGTGATCTGCTTGACCAATTCCAATGCTGCCTCGACGCTATCCAGATAGCATGTCGTCGGCGTAGAAGTCAAGTTGAATAGTTCGTGACTTTCTGAACGATCATCATGAAGTTGCATCAGAATCGTACGGAGTAATTCTGGTGAGTTTGAGCTCCATTTTCTTAGGATGAAGCCTGCTGAGTTCGTGACTTCCGTGGCCTGCTTCACCAATGCTGCCTCGATGCTATCCGCTCCAGACGGCATGCTACGTCGGCGTAGAAGTCAAGTTAAATAAGCGACAGAAGCGACAGGGTGAGTTGCTGCGCAATCCTCGTCAAGCCTTTTCATGCATCTTGTCGCTAAATATGGTGCACTGGCCGTCCCATAAGTGACGGTGGGGAGCTCGGACACCATGATTGCCTGACCTTTTGAATCACGCGATACACTTTTGTGCAGGGGATGATCCTTCAGTTGTGTGAGTACTATCCTTTATATTTTTGCTACGTCAGCAACAGCAGCAATCTGCTGTAATCGGAAGCGCTTCATGATTGCTAGAAACGGATCCTGACTATTGGTCTCACCATCAGCGTGTCATTCAGTGAGATTCCAGTCGAAGTACGACACGATGTGTCGAACACAACACGAACCTTTGTAGTCGTGCTGTCCGGTCGTAGTACTGCTTGGTGCAGGCAAACCGTAGGCTGGAGCTTTGTCGTGGATGTTTTTCGATTCGCCTAACCTCTCTATCATGTGCTCCTTCCTTTGTAATGCTACGATGAATCTGCTTTTCTCGTTACAACTCGTCGTTTTGTTGAAAAAATCATCACACGCTGTTACTTCTACCGGATTCGTGCTGTTGACATGGCACGTTTCCAATTTTCAGAATCCAGCGACCATTTATTGCAGGTCTGCCATTGAGCTCACGAATGTTGAAGTCCTTGGAATGGTTGCTGGAGCATTTGGTACTTTTCCGGACACAATCCATCCAAAGGCGGTTTCTTGTAAAGTGGAAACGTCTGTCGACAGTTTCCATCTTCCCACAGCAAGCAGATTGAAATAGTATTCTGCTCCAATAATCATTCTACGATCTTGAAACAATCCGCTAGAAGAAGACTACTCGGAGAATCGAAGACGGAATTACTGGAATGCGAAGGCGGACATCTGAGGGGGAAATTTTCCACCACTTATCACGCGCGAGTATATCACAATTATACGCAAAATTTAATTGTCCAGTGTGTAATAGTTATGAATTGGCCACCGCAGTTTTCGGATCTCCACCCAGTCGAGAAGCTGTGCGAGACCGAAAATTGAAGAATCAATCGCGAAAATTTGCTCAATAAGAATCAACTGTTTGAGCAAATCCAAAAATCTGGCCAGAGATCCTACAAAGCATTATGCCAACCTGATCCACTCCATGCTTCCAAGTTGCAAGGGTGTAATAGAAAATAAAGCTCGATTCAAAGTAAATCTGGACGCACGGTTTAATACACCACCGCGTCCCTGGTGGTTGGAACAAAAAACGTTCGACAGGCATTTTTGATGCTTCACGAAGAAATTGGTGAAAAGTTTTTCTCGATTAATCGACGCGTCTCAAAATTATGGCTCATGGAACTTGAGAAATAAATTAACAGTGCACAAACATCTAGAGAATCCTTTGCGGTCTACCTCAAAAATAGCAAAAGTGTGAAAATTCCCAAAGTCAACGGTGTGTCTTTTAATCAAACGTTACAAAGATACCCTGAGTGTTTATAGAGCACAGCGCATCGATCATAAACGTGGCACTAGGGACAGAGAAAGGTGTTGAGGTACGTGAAAGGCAACTCAGGTGTCTGCATAGGTGATTTGGCAAAGAAATACGATTCCAACTTTTCCACCGTGCATAACATCCTCTCAAGAGAAAGATATAAGTCTTTTTGTGCCAGTAAACATCCGAATCGCTCTCTGAAACAAAATTTGATGACCAAAAAGCGAGCACGATCACTATACGAACGAGTTTTGACGAAAATTGATGGTTGTATTTTAATGGATGACGAAACATATGTCAAAATGGATTATAAACAAATCCCCGGACGAAAATTTTACCTGGCAACTGGTCGTGGAGATGTCCTTTCCTGGTAGAAATTTGTTTTTGCTGATAACTTTGCTCGGAAACTAATGATTTGGCAAGGAATCTGCAGTTGTGGCCTTAAAACCGAAGGTTTACATTAAAGAGTGTTTGAAAAAGTGGATTTTACCCTTCATTCGGCTACACACGACCAATGTTATGTTTTGGTTCTAGTCAGCTGACACTACTCTAGAATGGTATGCTGCAAACAATGTTAATTTCGTCGCCAAGGATCATAATCCTCCGAATTGCCCTGAGTTCAGACCGATCGAAAAATATTGGGCAATTGTCAAGCGAAAACTTTGAGGATGCGGTAAAGCAGTGACAAATGCACAACAAATGCATTTACAGTGGAATAAGTTCACCGGTACAGTGTCACCAGCGACTGTGCAGATCATGATGGCATCGATCACATGTAAAGTGCAACAGTTCGTTCGAAATGGGGAAATGTTATAACTTGTAATATGTAATATATATCGTTTGAAAGTTGAATAAATATTCTTTTGTTTGACGTTTTGAATAAGCATGTATGTTGTTTAATTCTTAAGATATGATCACTTGAATGCGTCCAAATTTACTTTGAATCGGGCTTTAATGGATTCGCAACGAAATATTGACAGCCAAGGACAAGTTGGTGGCCAATATACGAAGTTGCATACGAAGTTGCTTTGTTCAGGAGGATAATTTCTTGTTTTGTTCATTTGAAAATATTAACATAGTTTGTGAATACACTGTGTTTTTTTCGACGAACAAATTTTAATTATGTTTATTTTGATCACCTGCATATTTTTCGTTTTTGTTAATTTGACACAAATTTTTACTATACAATTTTATGAGCGTCGGTTTTGTCCATCATTGTATAATCGCAAAAATCATTCAACTTAAAATGCAGTCAATGTTCAACAGAATTACATTATTGTTTAAAAAAATTGTTTTTATCTCAATCGATTGAAATATCAATACAAATGGTGCTCTTTTGAAAATTGTAACAGTAGTTTGATCAGTGAACTTTACAGTGACTCGATTCCGCAAAACAAAGTACGGTATGTCACGTAAGCGATTAAGTGTGTAAGATGTATTCGTTGTTTTGTTTTCGTTTGCTGAACTGATAATCAAGCCCCTTATGCGAAAACACGTGTATCGCCCAGGAAATACATTGCACCCATGCGGACATGTTATGGAAACCACGCTGGTTGTGGCAGATTTTTTTTTTCCGGAATCATCGGTTTATCATCGGAGCATTGCGTAATAAATCAATTTTGTTTCAATCGAATTTCCGTATGAAAAAAATATAGAAAATCACTATTTTGGAGTATGATTCAATTCCGGTGTTAGTAGCCCCTTTCTATTTCTGTTAGGTATCCTTGAAAAATGGGAGTTGTTAGTGAATTTTTAGAGCCCAACACAGAACTCACCAATGATTTTTTTCCCCACAGGTTTCGTTCCTACGATGGAGTGTGTAACAATTTGAACCATGCGACATGGGGTCAAGCTGGAAATCCTCTAAAATTTGAAATAGCGCCGTGTTTCGATGATTATGTTTCCAAACCTCGTATGAGCGTCTCCGGACGTAGTTTGCCTAACAACAGAGAGGTTATGAGTGATGTTCAAAACGTTAATTTTGATTTACCCACCAGTGTGCCAACGAGCGAAATATTGACAATGTTTGGTGTTTTCTTCTGTGAATTTGTAAACTCGGATATGATTGGTCGAGCTATGAAACGGTCCCGACATGCAACCACAGGCTTTCGTGGATGCCGTTATGATGGAGGTGGCGTCTATCCTAACCGATCACCGTACACCGCACCTCTAAATGTCTCCTCTGATGATCCAAAATACGGTCCAATGAACCTAGAGTGCTTGAATTTTAGTCCAATCGAAAATGCCAACGATCAATGTGATGTGAGATATCCTACCAAAAGGAACCTTGGTACTAGTTACTTGGATCTAGACGCAATGTATGGTCAGGGCAACTATGACAGCGACGGAAAACTTTTAACATCTTATTGTTCAGCATCTTCAACGTACGATCCGAATCATGTGCTGTCAATTCAGTTTTTAATTGTAGTAGGTCTTTTCACACAACTTCACAACTACTGCATTGATAGAGTTGCATCATGTAACGTAGCTCAATCAAAAGAGGCCATGATAGAAAAATGCCGTGCCTTGACTATTGGCGTGTATCAACGTATAATCTATGAAGAAGTGTTGTTGAGTTTATTCGGGAAAAAATTCTATAACAAATGCGACTTAGAATGTGAATATGACGAGGAGTTGGAATCAAGTGTATCAGCAACTTACACAACGGCAGCGGGACGTTTTCAGCATACATGGATTCCTGATAACATAACGGTAGTATCTGCAAACGGAAAGAAAAAGAGGCCTTTGCATGAGTTTTTCCTCAACCTGGAGTCGTTTGACTGCCCAAGCGTACTGAAAGGAATGCTGGAAGATCATATTCCAGCCGGTAAAATGTCAGATGCGGTAAGATAGCAGCACAGTATTTGCTTTCTATTGAATTTATTTCCAAATATTGTCTAATCATTGTAGCTGATGAATCTATTCTTTTCAAAAGACGGAAAAAAGGGACATTGTTTACTGTGCATTGACATGGAGAGAGGCCGAAATACAGGTTTATGCCCATTGGTCGTATATAAACATTATTTTGACACGATAGCAGGCAACCCAACGAAATGTTATGATTCATTCGATGATTTGAAGGACATTTTCCAAAAAGAAGTAGGTTAGCAAACGTCTGTTTAATTACGTGTAATAATTTAATTTCAATTTTAGCTGATAAATGTGTTTAGAAATCACTACGAATGTCCAAACGATATTGATGCGCTATTTTTAATTTTCGAGAAAAAACGAGAAAAAGGGGTCATGATGCCAAGAACGATAGCAACTGCAACCTGTTTGCTGTTCAAACGACTGAAACGTAGTGATCGTTTCTTCTACAGCTGGAATAAATTTTTATCACCTGGTATGTTAAATATGCTAATTTTGTATTCTAACACTAAATGAACTTTATGCTTTTAGCCCAGAAAGAATTGATCCAGTGCATCGACATGGCGACTCTCTTAGCATTATTTGGAGGAATGGACAGTGTCCCTGTTGTACCATGGCAGTTTCAATCAAAGAAAGTTCCAGCAAAAGAGTATGTGGACAAAATGGAAAGCAAACATGATTTGTTCTGTAGTCTTTGAATTGGCTTACAGTTTACTTTTACTTAACAATCCTTCGACTATGCATAACTGTCTCAGATCCACATTGATTAGGATTTCTTTTAACTTCTCTTAGCTGGAGGTATTTTTTGCGTTTGATATTTACCCGGGTTTGCTACGAAGGGATAGTTTTTTCGGGTTTCATTAGTTCCAAAATAGAACCAATTTTTATTCATGTTTATTCTAGCAGCTAGTGACAGCAAATGCGTTATTTCCATGATTTCAAAATTTTTAATTACGATAATTTTTTTTTAAATAAATGCATGATGTTTACATCACAGTGTTTAAATTACTCTTACCTTATCAGTTCTGTATATTTAACCGTTTTTTCTAAATTCCTGTGTGTTCGTATAGCAATTAATTTCATAAATTTAGAACAAAAACCTGAATCATGTCTATACAATCTATGCAATTGAAAATAATAAAGAACCTGGTATTATTTATATCACATCGTACTACCTGTAAGAAGTTTCTATTTTAGCGAAGGCCTTATAGGAAAGATGCTTTATCAATCCTCAACTGGGACCTCCTTCCTTGATTTTTAGGCTCTTGGCGAGAAGGCTGACACTGTTCCAGGTGTAAGGGTTAAAACAACCGCAAATGGTTCGAAATTTTCAAAGATGGTGATTCAAAAAAAAATTTGTTCTAAGAATTATAAAATAAGAAAATTTTCGATAAATTCAGCTTCTTGTTTTACAGCTATTAAGCTTTGAATAAATTGAACTTTTCATCTATATATTTAAAAATGGATTTCTGTCTGTCTGTCTGTCTGTCTGAACCTAATAGACTCGAAAACTACTGAACCGATCGGCGTGAAATTTTGTATGCGGGGATTTTCGCGAAGGTTCTTATGGCTGTTAAAGACCCCTCCCTTCTCTTGAAAGGGGCGCTCTCATGCAAATGAAACACTCATTTTTACATAACTCGAGAACTAATCAAGCAAAAGAAACCTAATTTAGCATGTTCGAGGTTTTATAGGCAAGAAAAGTTTCTATGGTAGTTTCAGATCCCTCCCTATTCTGAAAAGGGGGGCTTCCATATAAATGAAATACAATATTATGTATAACTCGAGAACTAATCAAGCAAAGGGAACCAAATTTGGCATGTGGAGGTTTTTGAAGATAAATACTGTTTAAATGCTGATTTGAGACCCATCTCCTCTCTGAAGGGGGGGGGGGGGGTCTCCCATACAAATGAAATACAAATTTATGCATAACTCGAGAACTAGTCAAGAAAATGGAATCAAATTTGGCATATGGAGGTTTTTGAAGGAGAGAAATGTTTCTATGATGGTTTGAGACCCCTCCGCCCTCTAAAAGGTGGGTTCCAATACAAATGAAACACAATTTATTGCATATTGCATAACTTGTGAACTAATCAAGCAAATGGAAACAAATTTGGCATATGGTGGTTTTTGAAGGAAAGAAATGTTTTTATGGGGGAAGGGAAGGTTCTTATGATTGTTTGAGACCGCTTCCTTATTCTAGAAGGGCGGAGGGTTCTCATACAAATGAAACACAAATTTCTGCATAACTTGAGAACAAATCAAGCAAATGGAACCAAAATTGGTATGTGGGGTTTTTTGAATGCAAGAAATGTTTCTATGGTGATTTCAAATACAAATTTCAACTAAACCTGAGAATTTTACAGGTAACTAAGCCACAAACTGTGTATTGTCTGGGTAAGAAGAATGTTCTGATAGAAGTTTAAATCCCTTCTTAGTCAAAAGAAAACCCATTAAAAAAAAAGCGTCAGTTCTATGTAGTGTTCATTTGTTTAGTTGCAGGCGTAGCAACGCTCGCGCCAGGATCAGCTAGTTGTTTTATAAAAATTTACCAGGGTTAGTTTAAACCATTCTTCCGAAAAAATTTCAGCAAAACAACTGAATTTACAAATCAAATGACTTAATTACGCAATAGATTCAAACCCTGAAAAAACTCAAATAATGAATCAGCATTTAATAGCGCCCTCTTACACACATCAAAAATCCAAGCAATGAGAACATTTACAGCTAACTAACAAACAAAACATTAAAATACACAAAACACTTGCAGAACTCATAAATAAACCAGTTTATTACTTCAAATCCGACAAAGGAAATTTTGCAGTTATAATGGACAAACAAGATTATGATAAACCAATGACCGACAAAATACACAACGGACCCTACAGAAAACAAAGAACAGATCATTTTCCAGGAATGGTAAAACGTGTCGGAAAAACTTTTAAAGAATGTAAAGTATGCATTTTGAAATAAAATTAGTACTCTTAGAAAATTAAACCTTTCATGACCTAGAATTAAAGGTTTTCCTAAAATTCAAAAAACCTGGTAATTATTGTGGCTGTTAACTACCGAATTAAAAAAAAAACGCCCAAACAATTTTCCAGTAAATCATTTAAAAATTCACAACATTTCACAGAACACGCCCACAATATAAATGTAAAAAAGATGAAGTATAAGTTTCTTTTGACGTAGATTTTTTTCCCAGTAACTCACAGAAAAAATAATTAACTCACAGAAAAAATAATTAATTTTAACAATCGCGTAAAATTTCCCCTCGTTTATTTTCAAGCCAAAGGAGGCGTAAACAACGCAATTGGTTGTAGTCTTTGATGCGCCATACAACAATGTTTGCAATCTTTCAAACAACATGCTTGATTCAGCCGTTATCTGGCTTAAACTAACATAAAATATCCCATTATTGTCTGCCAAATCTAGCATTCCCTTTATGTGCATTACCCAAGTAACCATAAGCATTAAGCTATAGCCCGACAATAGCATTACATCATCATTAATGTTGCTTAAAAGTTCTATACTAGCATATGTTATGCATGCAAGCTTCATATTAGCATCATAAATGCATTCAAGCTCCACCCAAAATTTAGCATTATTGCTAGCATTATATGCGCATATAAGGCTGTTATAATGCATAAAACTATTTATCATGTTCACAGCATACATGCTCTATATCTGTATTTAGTGCTAATATAAGGCTATCATATAATGCTTAAAATTTGTTCACACAAGCATTGAAAAGTAATTCGGAGTCAACAAAAACCAGTATGGCCAAGAATAAGTGGAAAAAAACTTCCCAGCAAACACAGGATCGTATATGATAGCGGATAAGAGTGAAAAGTGTAGGCGATATACGTACATTTTACATGAAGTTAAATGGACGCATGTACGTATATCGCCTCCACTTTGTACTTATATTCGCAATCATATACGATTTTGTGTTTGCTGGGTTTAAACAGTGGAAATTATCAACGTAAAGTGAAATTGTTTCGAAACTACGATACTTCTAAACATAACAAACCTGATCATATTGAAGATTTCTGGGATTTTTTTTTTCAAGAGAGCGAATCTAACAATGAGAAACTCTCTTCTATTTCGCTCTCTTTCATTTATTACAGCGCCATTATAAAACTTTTGATGGATTTTTTAGTACAGATAGAAACACAACAGTGCTGGCTAGCATACTCTACAAATAGTAGAATGAAAAACGTGAAGCTCAATGGAATATGAATGAAAGAGAAAGTAATCAAAGAGAGTATTTGAATTTCAGATTCGCCCTAAGGGAAAAACAACCCAGATTTGGTTCCAGAATCTGTTAGTTCTACGCCTTCAAATTCGTTCGTAGAATCCGAAGATGAAAGTTCTAACAATGCTGGAACAGCTTATTGCCAGGCACAGGCAGTGAGCCCACCAGTCATGATTATACCTTGGTTTAAGACGCTGTACAGGAAATTTTCGTAATGTATTAAATTTACAAAATATTACTTTCCTCATACTAATACACACAATACTAAAAATATGAATTTAAACTAAGCGGCTTGCTTATAGCTCAATATTGCATACATTTTTCCTCCTCTTTTGGCAGATACTATCAATAAGAAGAAGTAAAAGAAGAAATAGTTCTTAAAATAAATCGAAAACAGACAGCAGATAAATGCAGAATAATAGCATTAGCAGTGCCACAAACGGGCTATTAAAACAGTTCAGGTGTGACAGGTGACAGGTGACAGTTATGTTCAGGTGCATTAATATAGCATTACTAATGCTATTTACGAGCTATAACTTCTGCATTATATAAGCACGTTATTTCGCCTTTCTTAGCATTATATTAGCATTATATCTGAATAAAGAGCTTCAAGGCATTGAAGTGCTGCTTTATATGTAGATATAATGCTAATATAATGCCACGTTTAGTGCTTAATGGTTACTTGGGTAGATAACGCAGAAAATTCAATCTTTCTTTTTATCTGTGCAGATACCTTAAATTTATTAGAAAATTGGTTACTCACTCAAAGAGACGACATGGCATGGAAGAAAAAATACGTGCATGCATAAAACTCACATAAAACTCAAAAGAATTTACCTACGAAGTTGAAAATTACAATAAATTACTGTTCCTGGACTTGCTCGGAGTGAAAGAATAGTCTAAAATCTCATTTGAAATTTACAGAAAACTGACTAATGCACATAACACAATACCAAACACGTCCAATCACTCACACTAACACAAATTAGCATCATTTAATCACATGATACAGACATTACCAACAAATACAAACGGTATAACTAAAAAACTTGCCTACATATTTGAGACAACACACTTAAGTAGTTACTCACAACAAACAATTAAAAAAACTAAAGAACAAAATAATCAATCACTCACCACAATAACAGAAAAAGAATAGCAATGACATATAACAACCACATTAAACAATTTCAAATAAATTTCACTAGTAACATAATCAACTTCAAACTATCTTACATGTGTTGTTTCTTTTGGACCCATTAGACAAGTTTCGCACATAAGGCATGTTCGCGACCAAATCTGGACAGATTAAATTTGGAATAAATCAAACTTGCTGTTAGTTCAATCCAAGATGCATTTTATATACATTTGATTGTACATTATTAGTTATCTTAAAACTAACTACAGTTACTTAATTAGACTGCATGGAGAAACTACGAACTTTTAAGTTTTCTCCATCCATTAGGGTCTGTAGAGACTTCTCTGCAACCGATTTAGCTGCTTTTGTACAAGATATTCGAAAATTTTCTATAGTTGTAGCTTGTAGTAGTATCATCAAAATTGATTTTACACTATGAACAGACACACGTTCATCAGTCTGCGAAATATTTCTTGACCAAAGTCTACGCTCCATACAAAATTTCAAAAAAATGTATGGAGCTACACATGCAATATATTGATCGTATGTTTAGCACATTTTTTTCACAAATCTAAAAAAAAAAACGCAAAAAATTATAAATACCTATAAATAGCGTTGAAACTATTTCTCCTAGAATATTGCAATGTTCAGAAGATCAGTGTTAAATTTAATTTTGGTGCATTTGATGACAATATATTTGAAATTGGATTACACACGTTGGAGATAATCCATTTTAAGTAAATGTGTTTTTGTTCATTTATTAAAAAATCAACTTTTATCCATATCTCGAAAACTGTTCAACTTTATTTTTTTTGACGGCATTTTTTAATTCTGCATAAAATTTGCCTAAAATGTGCACAAATAACTGCAAAATCCATCTACGTCAAGTCGGGTGCTGCTGAATTAAGCTAAAATACTTTGGTGCGAGTGGTTAAAAAGTCGAAGAAGACAATAACAATTACGGAAACTGAAAATGAAGGGAGCAGTCACCAGTGACATAAGCCAGATGAAGAATTGCTGGAGTCAGCTAGCCAAAACCATGGCTGAAAAAGGTGGGCGCCGGCTGATGCGGCCTCAACAGAAAAATGTGAGAATATCTTCGAAATTACGATGAATGATTTGTTCCAGTTATTTTTATGAAATAGAATAATATACACTGATAGGCAAAATAAAGTGCCCACCTCATCATTTTTTGAATTTCTCTCATTTATTTGGTTTAAATTAAAGTAAACACATAGTAGCCTTTTTTTATGTTTCATTATATTCTTTTTAAGTTTACTTATTATATTCGTTTTAAGTTCACTTATGAAATAATAGTTAAAAAAAGAGTTGGAGAAAAAAAATTAACTCCTATTGAAAAAAAAAAACAATTGAACATTGACAAAAATAAGTGCCCACTTCATTTTGGCTCCCGGGAAGGTAAATTTAAGTACAAGAAAAACATCCACCAGGTTCCTTAGGTGCTGTGGATCAAGCTCTTCCTAGGCGCGCTTCAGGGCTTCAAAATAGTTAAATTCATTGGTAACACCAGTTTTGTTAACCCTGGCAGCTTAAATCGCCCAGAAGCCTCGGTCTTCTTGGCAACAATGTTCGGGTCGTTGTTCTGCTGAAATACGAACTTCTCTGAAAGACCCGTCTGGATCAGCGAAACTTCCAGATTTTCTCGC